>JXPB01139038.1:0-11747 GCA_001015115.1 Eutreta diana | reverse complement strand
TGAATATACCTATGCATATCGCAATATGCAATACCTAATTTAAAATATAACGATGATTTCTTTTGCCGATGACTGACTACCGTCTGCGCTGATACTACGGCGCGCCACGATAGGCTCCATCCGGCATTCTGGGTAGAGTGCACGGCTTTCAGGGGTATCGCTGTTTGACAGCACAACCGTAGCGCCACGGGCGGACGCCTCACGGCAACAATTCGCGAGCCGCTGGTGGTCGTGCAGGTTGAACGACTCTTTAGCATACGCCGTGAAGTTACTGGTGACGCTCGCGGGGATGTAGGGTGGGTCACAGTAGACCGTATCGCCTTCACCGGCTTGATCGATCACCCGTTCGAAGTCTCGAGCGGTTAGCTTCACGTTTTCATCGTTGAGACGGTCTGCGAGGTACATAAGTTCCGCCGCCGGGAAGTAAGGCGCTTTATAGTTGCCGTATGGGACGTTGAACCCGCCGCCGGAGTTATACCGGCACATACCTCTAAACCCATGACGGTTGAGGTAAAGAAACTGCGCGGCCTGTACAACCGGGGAGCTGTCATGTTTGTTGAACTCTTCACGAATGCGCATATAATCAGCTTCGTTATTGTGAGAGAAGAAGTTATATGCGTGCGTCTGCGTCGTGCTTTCGGCTTCTTTCACGCACTGGTAGAAATTAAGAAGGTCACTGTTCGTATCATTCAAATGGACACTCGAGAAACAGCCTTTCGGTAGACCCAACCATACTGCGGCGGACCCCGCAAAGGGCTCAATCAGTCGGCCGCCTTTCCCGAGATGCGGCTCTATCTGGTCGAGTATCCAAGATTTCCCGCCGACCCATTTTAACGGAGATTTCATTTAGTTTTCCCTTTCCATGTAAGCCATTAGGAGATCTTGAACTGACTTCTTACCCGTCCGGCGCTCCGCGACGACTTCGTCGAGCGTACCGGCAGCCTGTATCAAGAACACAAAAACTGGCCGTGGATGGCCCGCCTGATGTTGTCGCACTGGCCCTATTCGTTCGACGATCTGCGAATAGTATTCCAAGTTCCACGTATCACTAAAAACGGCCAGATGGTGTCCGCCGTCTTGCAAGTTAAGGCCGTGCCCGGCGCTGGCCGGGTGAGCCAATAGCATAGGGATCTTCCCTTGGTTCCACAGCTCGATATTGCGGGTTGCGGTTTTACCTTTGCCCAGTGCCACGGCCTCGGGGAATTTCTTCAGGATGCGTTCCCGGTCATGGCGATAGTAATAGGCCACTAACAGTGGCGCACCGTTGAGCTCTTCATAAATAGACTCGAGCGCGTCCAGCTTCTCGTTATGAATAAGCTCCCAGTCACCTGTCGGCTCACCGTCGGCGTCGGTCACATAAACGGCACCGGAAGCTATCTGCAAGCATTTAGCCGTCTTGGCCGCCGCATTAACGGCGTCGACTTTCCCCTCATCGAGATCGGCCTTCAGCAGCTTCACCATATCGTCATAGACTTTTTGCGCTTTACGGGGCAGGTAGACCGGACGCGGAACTACAATCGCCTCTTCACAACCGAAGTATTTAGACGCGTCTACCGTCAGCGAGATGTCGGCCAATGCACGATGTATGCGCTGTTCTGATCTCGGCATGGGTATGAGGTCTACGGCGTATTTGCTGTCGGCTTTTTGCTTCGAGGTGAAATACCGGTCTTTGAACGCGGTGAAAGATGTGCCCAGACGCGCGCCAGCATCTATAAACCAGTTCTGACCCCAAAGATCCTTGAGCCCGTTTGTAGCGGGCGTACCCGTTAAGTTCCACCAATACCGGACTTTGACGCCTTTTTTCTTATGGGCGATTTTGCCAAGAGCACGGGCGCGTTTAGACCCGCCACGCGTTCGGAACGACTTAAGCTTTGTCGATTCGTCGGCAACGACAACGGTAAAGGGCCAATCGTCACCAAGGTATTGCACCAACCATTCTGCGATATCGTAGTTACAACACACCACGTTATCCTTACCGGCGAGTACTTGTTGCCGATAGGCTACTGGCCCGGTGCCGTCGACGACTTGCAGTGCGGGAAACCCCCATTTGTCTTGCTCTCCGGGCCACGTCGCGGACGCAACGCGCAGCGGCGCGAGCACAAGGACGCGATCTTTGGGCCCGAGTTCGCCGCTCTTGAACATCTGGTTTAGCGCCCACAGTGTGGCGCCGGTTTTGCCACTACCCATCGTGGCGTATAGATTGCAGCGTTCGTGGGATAACAGAAAGGTTGTCATAACCTTTTGATAAACAAGGCGCACAAAACGTTTTCGTTTAGTCATCGTTTTCCAATCGCTTCTTCATATGCTGCGCCATTCTCTCGCGTTGGGCTAATATGCCAGCCACGCGACGCTCTTTACGGCGACGGGCGAGGCCGATCCGCTCTTGAGCATTGCGACAGTCTTTGCACTTAGCGCGGTAGCCGTCTTTGCTCTTTGCTTTATCAAAATTGTACTTATGGAACTCAGAGATCGGCTTTAGCTTGCCGCACTCTGCGCAGACTTTCTCTGTAATCTCGCTCATAGGGCCCCCTGTTGGTTTAAACCAACACTAAACCAACACCGCGTATTTAGCAATCAAAATGTCAACTTGCCGAGTGCTCCCCACAACGTGGATATTGGCCCCACGCCGCGCGATACGCTCATGTTCATCGACTTGGTGCGGCATCGGTAGAATGTCCTCCGTGGCTTTCACTTCGATAAATAACACTACGTTGCCGGGGAGAATGATGAGTAAGTCCGGGGCGCCCGTGCGCCCCTCATATTTCAGCTTGCGAACAAGGCCGCCGATGGCCTTGAACTTTCGCATAGCGTAGGCCTGCACTTTACCTTCAGGTGTCATTTGCGGTACCTCTTTCCTTCCCAGCCCTCGGCTGTGATTGGGCATGATTCAGCCCAGTCAGGTAAATCGCACATAAGCTCACACAGACGCTTCACCGAATACTTAGGCTTATCGGGAACCTCAGTTAAGATCTCATCGTGAACGCTGAGAATTATCTTATAACCAGCCGCCTCGACGTTAAGCATCGACCAAGCCAACATATCGCGACATATCGCCTGCGTGACGTTTTCCGCCAACTTACCACCATACGAATATTGCTTTTCCCACTGTCTCGTAGTCTGGTTCTCGCCGAGATATCGGATCCTCGTGCGGGGTTTGGCGTCCGGGTCTTCCGGGTCACGCTCAACGGAGATACCGACACCGGGGTAACTCAGGAACCGACCAGACGGCAACTCGATCTTAAGCCACCAGCCAGCTTTACCACCGACGGTTGTCCGCACAATGCGGATCGCCCTGTCGCCGTTTTCACGGATGGGTGCACCTGCCCAGTACGATTGTCCGGGGTCAGCCACAGCTTTTTTGACGGCTATTTCGAGATCAGACCAGAACTTGACGATGTTGGGATTCGCTTCGCGGTAAAGACGCTTAAGCGAATCGCAGGTCATCCATACTTTTTTAGGGAGGTCGTAAGATGGCCTGTCGGCTTTGAGTTGACCCTTTTTAGGCTTTTTCTTCGCCTCTTGGATACGTGCGTATTCAAATCCACGGCGCGCAGCCGCCCAGATATGATCCGGGAAAGTACCTGCTAAAAGCTCGGTCATCGCCAACAGGTCGAGGCTTACCGTTTTTGCAAACGTACAGAACGCGGCTACCCCTCCACCATACCCTAACCCCAAAATCATCGCCTTACAGGCCTGACGTTGCATGCTGTTAACGTCGTCATAGGCGACGCCGAATACCTGCACAGCCAGCATGCAGTACACGTCTTTGCCGGCACGGAATGTCTCGAGCACAGACTCTTCACCTGCAAGCCATGCCAACCCACGCCCCTCAACGTTAGCGTAGTCGGCAACAACCAGCTTCATCGCTTCCGCTGCAATAATACAAGATCGGACCGTCGATGCCGTTAGCTTGGCGATATCGTAGCAGTTCTCCGCTTTACCTCGAAGTAGTGACTCAATCGCGAGTGACAAGTCTTTTGACTTGGGCCAAGGCTTTTCTGGGTCGTCGTGGTAATACCCACGTGCAAGATTCTGCGGTTGAAAGCCTCGCCCAGCCCATCTTAGGGTTCGCTTGGCGCCACCATATTGAAGACAACCCCGGCGCCGGCCGTCGGCGGACAGACCCTCGATAAGTGGCTTGTATTTTGTCGATGCCGTTGACGCTGCGCCGAGGCGCATTTCAATGATAACGCGGGCTTCGTCTGGGAGATCTGGATCTTCTAGCAGGTCCAGCAAGACCGCCTTCTGGGCATTCGGTACGGTGTGCGCCGGGGCTAGACCGCGCAATGCCGGCAGGAAATCCGCACCGGTAAGACCTGAGCCGTATTTGGCCATAGCCTCGGCTTTAAGTTCTTTCTTATGCTCCTGTATGGCCTGTACCGCGCAACGAGCAAGCTCGGTATCGACGTAAAACCCTCGGTCATTAATGATCTGGTCAAGCACTAAGATCCGGTTTTCAATCTCCGTGGAGTTCCATGTTGGCAGTCGGTAGAAGGCCTCACGCATAGAAGTGATATCGCGCCGTGCGTAGTCTACAAAGCGTTTCCATTCTTCGGGGTGCGTCTGCTTTGTGTAGCGCCGTATCTTGTAATTCTTAGGCGTGGGTTTACAGAAGCGCTGGATCAACGCCTTACCCGCCTTATCTTTGGCGAGCTCCACGGGAACGTTTAGCACTTCGCAGAGTTTCTCGAGCGAACCCGGCAACGCGTATCGGTAGGCCTCGACCATTGTGTCGATGATGTGCTCGGGTGGGATCGCGATACCCCAACAGTTCGACAGCACAGGTCTGTCGAACATTAAGAAGTTTTGGCCCACCAACTTCATTTTTCCGGACGCGCAACGCCGCAAAGCACGCATGAGCTCTTTAGGCGGACGGTTGCCGCTGGTGGCGTCGTAAACGCGCTCTGGCCCGTCGCCTATCGCGTAGGGAACAAGCATTATTTCAGTCGATGGATGCTCGGCGTAGGCATAAGACCCAACATTTTTAAGGTCGCGTTCGCTGAAGGTCTCTAAGTCGAGAAATAGATAATTTTTCATCGCAAGCCCTGAAAGAAAACCCGCCGAAGCGGGTTGATTAATCGGCAGGTTTATTTTTTAGGTATCCCGCAAATAGCGTTTAGCATGGATGGGCTTAATGCTACGCCCGTTGCCGTTACTGGCTGGGCCGATTTTGGAATATACGGTTCGATCTCTGGCCAAGCGGCAACCAGCTTCTCGGTGGTTCGGTACTGGTTAAGCGTCGCGAAAAGTGTACTTTTGAAAGAGGTTAATTCACGATTGATACTTTCAACCTCGGCTTGGATGTGCAGAATAGCCTTGGCAATATCTGAATCGGGGTCGACTATAACCGTTTCGTTAGGCACTACGACGCCGGTGTATTTATCACCGAGATTTGCTAATTTAGGTATGTCGCTGGTAAGGTTGCAAGTTAAAGCCGTGCCTCTGAGACTTACGTTTGTGTATAAGTCGTTGGCTTGGATTGAGATATGACCGTTATAAATATAGCCATTTTCGCCTTTCCGTACGCGAGTGGCTGATATGCGGGACGCATTTACAAAAATACCAAGGCCATCGAGCAGCTTGTTACTCCCATTAACGCAGTCTTCGATCGCTGCGTCGTTAGTGTGCATTTTAGCCTTCAGTTTTTTAAGGAAAGCACCGGCAGCGTCAGATTCTGCTTGTTGGACGGCCTGCGCACGCACTGTCAAAGGGTGGTTATCCGCAAGCAGGTTTTCAAAAATACTTTGTTGGATAGCTGTTGACATTCTCATAATATATTTTCCGGTTTAGAGGCCCGCGTGTGCGGGCAATTAAATAGTTTAATTCAGATTAACGACGGCGACGGCGCGGTTGTTCGTCCTCCTCGTCTTCGTCATCCTCTTCATCGTCACGACGTGAATTAGGCTTTGCGCGGCTACGTGGGCGCCCTTCCTCTTCATCGTCATCGCGACGAGATTTGGCGTTAGAGCGACGTGGGCGATCATCCTCATCTTCGTCTTCCTCGTCCTCATCACGGCGTGTTTTAGGCTTAGACTTAGCCTTGGTTTTGCTGCGCGGTGAGTCCTCATCGTCGCCGAGGTCATCGTCGTTCGCATGCTCCGTAGAACCGCCGCCAAACGCAGGCGCATCTTCACGGAAACGGACGCCGAGAAGTTCGCAGCCAAGGCCTTTGCCGTTCTCGTTATCCCATGCCCAGAAGCTTACAGAGACGTTCGCCATGCAGCCGCTATAAACTTCGTCACCTTCGATCTCATCATTGTCGATAGTCAGGCCAGATTCGGTCTGCTCTTCGCCCGTTGAAGTTAAGATCCTCGGCTGCTTGAAGCGCTTAGCATTGATGATCAAAGCGTCTTCAAATTCAGGACTTGGTTCTTCGCGCTGGTCACCGTCGCGCACACAGCACTCTTTAGAGTCCTGTCCGTAATGGCGGTCAAACCATTTTGGAACGCTCTTGACATTCTTAAAACGGTCTTCACAGGCCTTGAGAGCGTGCTCTTCGACTTCATCGATCTGCGGGTGGTCTTTAGGCAGAATGATGCTTAGTTTATAAGCGGGCTTGGAGTTGGGGTATTTCGGGTTTTGGTGGCGTTCAAACACATTTACAAAAGCGATTCGAACATTTTTCAAGTTAAGCTTAGCCATTTTATTTTCCATTTATCAAGTTACGGGTGCCGCCCGTCCGGTGAATTACGATATTAATGATTTAATATTTAATGTCAATCATCGAGATCAGATTTATTAACGCTGCTGTATTCTGCTCGCTTGTCCGAGGCTAAGGCTACAGTCGGAGAACCGTCAGACTGTTTTGTCACTTTAACTAAACGCGCCCAAACCTTCGGCTTTTCTTTTGCCAAAATAGCCTCCAGTTGCGCAGGACTCAACAGACTGGCCTTCGTGAAGACATCCCGACGAATACGCGCAGTCTCGAGAATATCCTCGGCAACCTTCGGGTCTTCCCATTGGCGCGGGCCGGGTCGACCCTGAACCATTTTCAAGCCCGGCAGTTTTTCACCACGGAACAGGCGCGCGTAAACGGCTTTCTCGATACGATCGATATGGTCCCGAATGGACGGTATTTTAGCCCATTCCTCCACCAGCTGCTCGTTAGACATCTCGACCGATGGGGAAATTGGTTCATCCGCCAGATCAGCTTTATCGACGAAAGGGTTAGCACGCAACGTTGCCGAACAGTTCTCCGCGTGGGGGCAATATTTACAAGCTCGTTGGGTGGGGTTGAAGTCCGATGCCCTGAGCCCTTTCTTACCGCGCGTCCACGCGTCCCATGCGGCCGCAGCTTTGAATTGTAGATTTTGCTGGTAAATTTCCAGCTCTTCTACCGAGATATCGTGCTCGGACCAGCCACCGCATAGAGGCTGATAAATGACCAAACGTACAAACTTGATGTTATACAACCGTCGCTTTTTACGCAGGGCGCCCAGCGCATAGATCTGTAGCTGATCGCATAGGGGTGCCACGGCGTTGCGGCCAGTCTTCAGGTCACCGATAATAAGAAAGTGCTCATCGGACCCGAGCGGCATGACGGCAACAACGTCTCCCGTTCCGTGCGCTGGCACATAATCCTCACTATCCGGGATCTCGTTACCATTCTCATCGACCGAGGGCGCTTTAACACCGTACACGCGGGACAGCTCAAGACGCACTTCAAGCTCGAATTCGAGGGAGGTGTGCAAGGTCGACTGCCATGCCTGCACGTAGCCGTTAACCATCTTGACCATTTCATCATCGATTTTGACGTGGTCTTTAGTTTTTTTCCCAACTTCGCTGCATGGGTTGCAAACTATACCGTTGCCGTTGTCGGATACGACCATACCGCGCGCCATATACTCGGCGTCAACGGGGTTAGGTGCCTCGCGTTGGATCTGGTGATTGAGGATCGTTTCGGCCATGGTATGCATCGCCGTACCACGCACGGCCGCTGCGCCGGAGCTATCCGGGTACTCGGCGCGCATGACAATAGAGGCCGCACAGTCGCCCCATTGGCCTGCGCCAGACGGCGACAGGATAGCGTGCGTGTTATTGCTCCCTGACTTCAGAGATACTTTTTTCTTTGCGGTTACCATCTGGCTACCTCAATTAACCCAGCCACATTATCCTCGAAAGGATGATCCGGCAAGAATTGGCATTTTGTAGACATCTTGCGCACATAAGCTACGATTTTACTCGAGCTATCCAGTGCGCCGACGACATACGCGAATTGCGCCACCTCGCGAACACCTTCACGAACGCGGACAAGGAACAGCGCTGGCTTTCGGTCACGTCGATCAAGGCCTTTATACAATACGTGTTGCATAGCTCACCTGCATGATGCATTTTCGGCGCCCGAGTGGACGCCGAACGGAAGGTTAATCGAAGTCGAAATATTTTTCGGCCAGTTTCTTGATCGCGGCGTGGAATTTAACGACATCTTTGTCGGTGACTTTCGAGACGGTTTTTACGCCGAAGTCTTCAAGCAGATCGTCGAATTCGTCCTGAATGTCGTCATCGTCGGAACCCGCCAAGCCCTTGGCGTAACTTGAAATGTCAGCGCGTAACTCGGCAAAATCTTCTTCACCGTCCTTTGGTTCTTTCGGGTCTGGGTCATTTGCTTTGCTGCGACGCCCCGGTTTCGGTTTAGCCGCGGCATCGTCTTCGTCGTCAGCATCGTCATCCGTTGCCGGTTTAGATTTAGCCGGAGCTTTTCGGGTGCGAGTTGACTTAGCTGGGGTTTTGGCTTTAGTCTCGTCGTCTTCCAGCTCTTCCTCGTCCTCCGCGTCTTCGCGTTGGGTCTTCGCGGCGGAACGTTTAGTGACCGCCGGTGCAGTCTCGTTAGCACGCAGGTCGGCAACGGTGGGTTTGCCCTGTGATGCGATCAGTTCCAACGCGATAACCAGACGTTCGAAAAGTGTAATGGCTTTCTCTAACATAATATTCTCCGGATTGGGTTGTTTTAGCCTCATGGCTTGGCGAGAGAAACTTTAATTAACGATTGCATCGTTTGGCAAGCTATTTTTTAATATATCTCATAACTTAGTGATAAATATCGTGTTTTAAATTAAGTTGCAAATTGTTCTCGCAATACGTTATGCTTGCCGACACATCAACAGGAGAATGCCGAAATGTCGAAGAAAACAACTTTAGCCGTACGAATCCAATCCATGCTTACGCTGCGCGGTATGACGCAAAGCGACCTGATTAAAAAAGGCGGTATCCCGCAGCCGACGCTGTCACGCATTCAAGACGGCTCGGTAAAAGACCCGCAGGGCTCTACGTATGTGAAGATAAGCAAAGGATTGGACTGTGATTTGATGTGGCTTATTACAGGGGAGCAAAACGAGAAAGGGGCCAAATAGGCCCCTCTGTTATCTCGACGCGCCAAACCGGAGAGAAAGACGAGTAAAGAATCACAAGGAAACTATATCCGATGTCCGCCGAAAAAACAAAACTTTTATCGTTATCCCTTGGCCGTCGTGCGAAAGATAACCGGCCCCGTGCCTATGAAATGTCATGGCGTGAATTCGTCGAGACTTTAGAGGATAATATCGAGCATGAGCTCGGTGTTTCTTTCTCAGGGTCCGAAGACGAAGAAGAATATACGGAACGTAAATCGCGTCAGGGCTTCGTCGCAGCCGCCTACAACGGCAACCGACGTCACCTCGATGCCGTAGACGAGCGCTCGCTGATATTCCTTGACCTTGACCAAGTCCCTAACTCGACTTTTCGTCGAACGAAACGCGCGCTGAATGACCTCGGTGTTAAATGGGTCTGCTACACCACACCGGGCGATGGGCATGCGCTTAAGCAAGCCGGATCACGCTCGGTAAGGTTCTTTATCCCTACGCGTCGCCCAATGTCCGCTGATGAGATATTCTCTACGCAGTGCAAGTTCGCGCATATGCTCGGGCTTTGGGAAGACGGCGACCAGACGGCCCACCAGCGCTCGCGCATTATGTACTTACCCCACGCTGAATCCGTCCTTGAAGTCCAGCACGACGGTCGCTATTTCAATGCGAGCACGCTTGACGATTACGAGTGGGAACCCCCGAGCGAACAGGGCTCGACAGAATGGACCCCGGAACAGCTATCCGCAGCGGGTGGTAAAGCCGCAGGCGTTTCCGAATGGGCCTTTGAAACGGGGCTTGAAATGGTCTCCTCGGGGCGCGGCTGGGCGGTATGTTGCCCGAACGCCGCAAACCACAGTCACGATGACGGCACCGACGGGTCTACGGCCGTACTGTTGCCGGATGCTGTGCACCCTGAAGTCAGGTTCCAGTGCCAGCACGAACACTGTCAGGAACTCAACCGGCATCAATATCTCGCGTTTCATATGCTCGGTGTGCCATCTCCATACTGCCCGACGCCGCACGGCGTTAGTCGTACCCAAATGCGTGACATTTTCGGCGAGAGCATGCATGCAGATGACCTCGAAGAATTCCGCACGGCAGTCAGTCGGGCGGTTGACTCATATGACGAAGAAGGCTGCACCGACGCCGATTTGATGAATGAACCGTCTGCCTTGTTCACTAAGAACGTGCCGATCATTGATGGGTTTTTAAACTTCCGATCGACGTGGTACGCGGCGGGCGAATCAAACATAGGCAAATCGTTCTTCGTCCTTGGGGCTATGGCCGCTGTCGCCGCTGGCATACCTTTTGCGGGGCAGAAGGTTATCAAATCTCATTGCTTCTATCTCGATGCCGAAGGTGGCGAGAGTTCTCACTTAAGGAAACAGGCGCTCCAGATAAAGTATCAAGATGACCTCAATTGGCTGCACATAGTCGACCTCTCGGTATTGGGCTGGGACATCTCAACAAAGACCGGCAAGCGCCGGGTGACCGACTACATCCGCACGATAGCCCGTGAAGATCCTGTTGGCATGATAGCCTTCGACTCTCTAAACCAGACTATGGCTTTACGCTCTTCCGACCTTCGGCCGTTCGATGAGAATAGCGCGGCAGATATGGGGGAAGTGGTACGCGCCCTGAAAGAGATCTCTATCGCAACCGGCGGATCGGCTGGCGTCGTTCATCACCCGGCAAAAGGGGGTGGCGCGTCACGCTCTGCGCGCGGTTCCGGCGCGCTGCATGGTGCAGTGGATTCGGCCTTTTTTATCGAGCAGCCTGATCCAGAATCAATGGGTAAAATCAATCTTTATCACGAAAAATCCCGTAACGGCGTGAAGCAATCGCCAAGGGGCTTCCTGCTGCGAAAATGTAAAGTCGAGAGCGAGATCAAGACTGAAGAACTCACTACTGCATACCAGAGCGAACGCGAGGCGATCGATTTCGGTCCCGATATGGACGGCGCGGAGCCTATGCCATTCACGAACTCACCTCGCAATGAGACCTTGTATCTGGTGCCAGTTGCCGTTAAACCGTTTGAGCTGGTCAAAGGTAAGGAAACCGCGAAGAAGACCAAGGGGCCAGAGGGCCTGTCTAAACCACAAATCGCCGTCATGGGCGCGCTGGCCTTCTTAGCAGAGGAGAACCCACACGAAACGGGGTTCAGCAAAAGCCGCATACTTCAAGCCGCCGGTAAAGGGGCAAACACGCACAACGCCTTCACCGAGCTAATAGAGATAGGGTTAATTTGTAACGCCCGAGACGCCGACGGCAACGCGCAGGAGCATAGCTGGTGCATCTCGACATCGATCGCCGACAGTGGAGAAGCCCGCGATTCGCCAGTTTCAGCTTCGATAGAAGATTTATCAGATTAACACTTGCATATTGCGATATGCATAGGTATATTCA
>JXPB01139037.1:0-10998 GCA_001015115.1 Eutreta diana | reverse complement strand
AGTGTCTGGGCACTGGAATGACATCTTTTTTGGTGAAAGTTACTCTTATATTACAACATTCATACAATTGTGCATATGACTCCGAGATTCTAGCCGGAGTGACATAAATGAAGCTATTAACTCTATTCAAAAGCTGAGAAATGATAGGGTAACCATTCTTAGCGCTTGCCATAGCTTTCACGACGCTGCCGCTATACGAAGGATGAAGATCACCAAAAAAGCTAATTGTTTTATTGCCTTGCTTATATACTAATATTCTGTCTTTATTCTGCATCTTAGGAGAAAAGATAGGATCTATTTCTTTTCCCGATGAATTCAAATGAGTAAAATATCCGTTACTTAATTTAAAATGCTTTTTATCTTCTGTTGCAATAACTGTATTTGGCTCAGTACCTGCTGCTATAAAAATAGAACGTGCTTTTATATGCTTGATTTCATCAGATTTTGTGTCTATTAGTTTTATTGATTCAGCGTGGTTATATTTATCTGTTACAACTTCAATCGGCTCTAAGTTTTCAATAAAGTAAATCCCTTCTGATAGTGCATTTTGCACCTCTTCGTTATTTAATCGATAACTTGGTGAATCTTTTAGCTCTTTTCTATATACAATTTTCACTCCCCCTAGACTTTGCATTAGTTCCAATATTTTTGCTTCTCTATTCTCTTTTTTTGCTGATTCTTGCTCTTTTCGGATCAATTGTGCATGTGATATCAGCTCATTTGCAAGTTCATATTCCTCTTCTTTCCAATCTTTTTCGACATATTTCTTTCCATACTTATCAACCAATATTTCATAACGAAGAAGAAATTTTTCTACTTGAATCGGATAGTAAGCTAAAACTTCAGTAGCAGTATCAATTGCAGTGAGTCCTGCACCTATGACAACTATCGGCATACGAACTTGCAGATTTGCTATAGAATCAAATTTAAGAGCGCCAGTCAGTTGTAACGACATAAGAAAGTCAGATGCCATGCGCACTCCACGGGCTAGTATGTTGTTTATTTTGATCATTCGTGGCTTACCAGAGCCAAGTGCCAAGGCAATGTGATCAAAACCCAAGTTAAATGCGTCATCAACAGTTATCGTGCTGCCAAAACGAATGCCTCCATAAAGTGCAAAATTCTCACGTCTTTCCAGCAGTAATCTAATAATCTTTAAGTAATTTTTATCCCACCTAGAAGTAATGCCGTATTCTGACACTCCACCAAACCCATCTGCCGTGCGTTCACTCAATTTTTCGTGTTCAAAATCTTTAATTAGCTGTAAATTATCGATCAAAGGTTCAATCTTTAGTCCATCAATGGCGATAACGTTATGCCCATCGTTTAATAAATGATGAGCTAAATTAAAACCCGCAGGACCAAGGCCTACAATTAGAACGTTTTTTCCAGTGTTTCCTTTTGGCAATGGACGCTGAAAATTTAAAGGATTCCAACGGCTAAGCAGAGAATATATTTCAAATCCATACGGTAAACTAAGCACATCATCTAGAATCCTTGTTTCAATTGCTGGCACATTTACGGGTTCTTGTTTTTGATATATGCACGAATTCATGCAGTCATTGCATATTCTGTGTCCAGTAGCCGCACATAATGGGTTATCTATCATCACAATTGCAAGACTTGCTATGCTGTATCCTTCGCTTTTTACCAGATTCATTTCTGATATTTTCTGCTCTAGTGGGCAGCCGTGCAGCTCAACTCTAAGTGGAGACTTTTTGAAAGTGTTGTCATCATTGATTAGCCCCTTTGAGCAGTTGTCCTTACTTTGCTTATGACAAAATATGCAGTAGTGAGCATTATCTAGTGCTTTATTCAAACTCACCTTTTTGCTTGTTAGATCAAAACCATATCTTCTTTTCACCTCATTTGAATACAGAACCTCAATCTCGTCTACTTCTTTTTTCAAGAATGATACGAGATTTTCGTAATCAATTTTCTTATGTATGCTAAATAGTATACTCTGTTTATTTTTCACTCTCCAAACTGCATATTGAGCCGCAAGTTCTATTTCTTCTTTGTGATCCTCTTTATTTTCAAGCCAACTCATTACCTGCTCAGAAAAGTTTTTTTCTGTTGTCGGTAAAGTAATGAAACTATTTAATTTGTTAGTGACATAATCAATATTTGCTACATCAGTGTATTTCTTCAATGCATAACGCTGAACAAATAATCTTTTGCATCTGTATATTACAGCAAAGTCATTGTGTTTTTTCTTTAGTTCTTCTACTTCTTTTTCAATATTGAAAAATTTTGCAATAAATTCATCAAGTAAATGTGAGAGATCCATTATTAACTGGCTATTACAACCATCTTTCATCCAAGCTGGAATCCATCCTTCTTGTTTTGTGGATCCCAGTGTTAAGCACTGGGATGAACACTGGGATGACATCGAAGAAGAAGCTGCTTTTTCTCTTGCTTCAACTAATGAATAAAACAAGCTTTCATCGCACGATTTTATGTACTCCAAAAACGCCTTATCTAACTTTATTAATTCACTACGAGTGTATAAGTTTGAAAATGAGATTTTGAAATTCAGTTGCATCTTTATACTATACAGTGTACATACTGTTTCTTATAGATGAAGATTTTATTTATCTTGCAGTTTTGCTAAGATTGTTGCTCCTGCAACCTCTTCTTTTCCAACAGATGCAACACACTTAAATTTGTATACACCTAAACGCAAACCTTCAAAGTTAGATTGAAGAATTAAGGTATCTCCTGGAGTGACTGGCTTTCTGAATTTTGCGTTTTCAATGGACATAAAGTATACAATTTTATTTTCTACTGTTTTTTTACCGAGAACACATATAGCAGATGCCTGAGCTAAAGACTCAATTATCAAAACTCCTGGCATTATCGGATGGCCAGGAAAATGACCAATAAAAAATTGCTCGTTGAAAGTCACGTTTTTAATTGCTTTTATACTCATACCAGGATCGCATTCTATAACCCTATCTACTAAGAGAAAAGGATAAGAATGTGGCAGTATTTTTATAATATCATTGATATTACATTGCATAAGTCTATTCAATGTTTTGCAAAGCAAATTCGGGTATTTCCTTGTTTACATTTTTTAATACTACATCCGATAAATCTACTTCATCCATAGAGTATAAAACTTGATTCTTTTTTGAAATAAATAGTACCAAATCTATGTTGTTTTTTTCTGCTGTTTTTTTAGCAACTTCTTTTATCTTGTTAAAGACACTTTCTACTGCTTCTCTATAATTTTCTTCTAAATGTGACATTTTCTTAGCGTAATTATCCCTAACACTTACAGTATGCTTACTAAATTGTTCTGTCTTTTCTTTTTTTGCTTCTTCTGACAAAAGGTCAAATTCTTCTTTCGATGGCTTAAATTTTTCTAACTCATTTTCAAATTCCTTCTGTAATCTAGAATTCTGCTCCTTTATTTGTTGTTGTATATTTTGCAGAGCCAGAGATTCATTGATAACCTTATCACTATCAATAATGGCAGCCTTTGTATTAAGCGTGCTCTGAGGTTGATACCCTACAAACTTATACCCCACAAATAAGGAAATAATTAAGGCAATAACTGATGTAAATAACTGTATATATTTCATTTAAATCCCCGCTTCAATAGAAATTTTAACGTTTGTCGATGGTATTATGTCATAAGCTTCCTTTACTAAAGGAAACCCAAAATCTAATCTAATTCTACCAAAAGGAGAAGGCATTGAAAAGCCAAAACCTGGTGATACTCTTATAAGCTTACTATCGTAATATTCTCCACTATATACCTCTTTTTCATCTAAACCAAAAAGTGTTGCATAGTCAACAAATAGTGAGCCTTTGATACCAGTGTAGTCGTATAATTTAGGTAATGGAAAATCTACTTGCTGTGTTAAATTAAAATAAGTTTTACCTCCTAACGAGCTATCATTTTTATCTTTTGCTCTTGGTCCAATACCAGAGAGGTCAAATCCTCTAATTTCATTACCACCTTTAAAGAAGTGCTGGCCAATGTTGAGCTCTTTATTAGTATAGGAAAAAATATGACCTGCTGCTACTTTAAAGCGCAATGTTATATCATCATCAATTTTGCTTAGTATAGGGCGTGTATAAAAAGACAAAAACTCAGATTTTAGGAAATTTACATTTCCTCCCAATCCTGAAATATCTTGATTTAAGCGCAATAAATATCCCTCTTTAGGAGTATAGAGGTTATCCAGTTTATTGTACGCTAACGTGTATCCCACTGATGAAACCTGATACTCACCTTCTTGATCTCTTATTATCTCAGAGATATCCTCATCTTTTCCACCCTTATTGTCCATGTGTATGTGATTATACTTATAAGAATATTGAAAGGAATTGGTTAGATTTTCTGAGATTTTATATGATACTTTTGCTATTCCTCCCCAGTTGCAGGTATCGAAAGTAGTGTTTGGTTTGTCTTGTTTTTCATAAAAAATACTCATGCCTAGTGAAGTATCAGAGTCGTTAAAATTATTTTCAACAGCGTCTATACTAGTAGAAAGAACATATTGACTTTTTTCAAGAGCAAAAGATACCTCTTTACCACTACCAAATAAATTACGATCTGTGAAATCGGTTTTAACAAATACTCCACCAGGAAGAGACATGCCACCTGTTAAAGATAACGAGGCAGTTCTTTTTTCTTTGACATTTAAATCAAGATTTACTGCATTTTCATCCACTATATAACTATTTATTTTTACTGTTTCAAAAAAATCGCTATATATAAGTTTTCTACGTGATTTTTGAATCTCAGATGTGTTATATGCGTCGCCTTCTGCCATGCTAAGTTTTCTTCTAATTACTTTATCTAAAGTGCGGTCATTGCCATCAATGGTAATTTGGTTTATATAAATCTTTTTACCTGGTAGCACTTTGTAAGTTACATCCACAATATTGTTATGTTGTGTATATTCTGGATTAACTTTTGCAAATATATATCCTTTTTCGTTTAAATGTTTACTTATTTTTTCTGCTGTATTGTTAATTTTAACTCTATTAAATATTTGATTATTTTCCTCTTTGATAAATTCTAATATTTCTTTCCTTAAACTTAAATCCTGAATCTCAGTTTCAATATCAACTTCATTATTTCCAAATAAGTATTGCTGCTTTTCATCAATCAAAAAAGTTAATTCTATTTGGTTGTTATTATCAACCTCAACAATTGGTTGGATATTATTTTGAATATATCCCTTAGATGAATAGAAGCGATCAAGCAGTTCTGTGTTAATCAGTAGATATTGAGGTGAATAATGAGTTCCTCTTTTAAAAATGGCTCTAAATAACTTACTAAATATATCATTGCTATGCCTTTTGATAACTTGCTCTAGCTCATTTGCTGAAAAGTTTTTATTACCTATGAATCGTAAACCCTTAATTTTAGACGTTCTTCCTTCTTTTATCTTAAAAATTAGGTTTATCCTATTGCTACCAAGCTTATCTAGCTCATATGCAATTTTAACACCAATTTTACCACTGTTCCTATAAAGAGTAGCTATATTTATTAAATCGTTTTGTAATTTTGTTTCAGTGAAAATAGTTAGTGATTTTGACTGGATAACGTTATTTAGCAACTCTTTACTGTTAAATAACTTATTGCCTTTCAATATTACTTTGTTAATCAATGGATTCTCATGAATTTTTACTACTAAGTTTTTTTCATCATCGATATAGGCGTTAATACTAGCAAATAACTTTGTTTTGTATAAATCTTTTATAACTGAATCTACATCATCATCATTTATATGACTACCTGGTTCTAATTTTGTATAAAACCTTATTGTTTGATCACTTACTCGCTCATTGCCAATATACTTAATATTTTTTATCTGTACTTTTTCTTTATTTTCTAGAGCAACAAGTAGAGTGGGAAAAGAAATAAATATTATTAGTATGTGAAATAACTTTTTCATATGTATCTTAAAAAAGATGCCTAATATCATTTGTGATTGCAACTGCCATCAACAAAAACAGTATGGTAGCACCAAAAGTGACTGCATATTTTTGATATTTCAAACTCAAATCTCTACGTATAACTGCTTCTATAATATAATGAAATAAATGCCCACCATCTAGTAGTGGTATTGGCAGCAAGTTAATTGCAGCTAAATTAGCTGAAATAATTGCCATAAAATATAGAACCATAATAAGTCCCTTTTTAGCTGATTGCCCTGAATATTTTGCAATTTTTATTGGCCCACCTATTTCATTTATACTCCTTTTACCAACAACAATTTGAAAGAGTGCTTTGATTGTTAAACACATAGTGTGGTAGGTTTCATTCACTGATAGGCTAGCAGCTCCAAGAAAAGATGACTGTTTTAACCCTATCATATTAATTGAGGTAATTCCTATAGTTTTTCTTTCTATTATGTTACCAAAGACATCTCTATCCTCAACTATAAACGGAGTTAGAATAGTTCTGTACTCTTCGTTATTTCTGCTATACTTAATTTCTATTCTTGTTTCAGGGTTGGACATTATCACGCGTGAAATATCTTCAAAGTATTTTATTTTGTACTCATTGATCTGTGTAATAGTGTCACCTGGTAATAGGCCAGCTTGCTTTGCTGCACTTTCTTCAATTACATTACCAATTACTGGTGGAGTACGATAATAACCTGCCACGCTGAAAAATATTGTGAAAGCTATAACGGTAAATATCATGTTTGCAAAAGGCCCTGCAAAAACTATTGCTGCTTTTTGATATCGAGGTTTTGTATGGAATGAGTATAATTTTTCTTCTTCAGTTAATTTTTGTTGATCAACAGGAACGCTTGCTGCATTAGTATCCCCTAACATTTTAACGTAGCCACCCAATGGAAAGGCACTTAATTTCCATCTAGTTCCAGACTTGTCGTTAAAACCAAAAATTTCAGGACCAAAGCCTATAGAAAAAGATTCAACTTTAACCTTGCATGCTTTAGCGACAATATAATGCCCACATTCATGCACGAATACTATGATAGAAATTATTAAAGAAAACGATAAAAAATAATATATTCCAGCGCTAAGTTGATGAGAAATTAATTCCACCTATATTTTAAATCTTAATCAAACGTTGAGTATATTAAAATGCGCCTTGCTTGACAAGTATTTAGTTTAGTCTTTAAATTAAAAAAAAGTTTAATGACAATGATAGATATCTCCTTATTAAGAAGAAAACTGATGTATAGGAGTTGGCATAGGGGTTGTAAAGAAACTGATATACTTTTAGGGCATTTTGCATTGAAATATCTTGATAAATTTTCCTTAAGTGAACTAATTGAATACGAAAAAATAGTTGATCTTGATGATTGCGAATTATATTGTTACATAACTCGTAAGAAACTTCTCCCCCCTGATTTGAGTAGTGAGGTAGTCGATTTGATTGCTTGCTTTAATCACTTATGCACCCAATAATCTTGTTTACCCTATCTAATACTTTAGCATATTCTACTCTTTTTTCCTCCCTATACTTTTTGCATTCTTGATTTATTTCGTCTAATCGCTTTGTTAATTCTAAAATTTTGTCTTCGAGAGTCAATGCTGCAAGTAAGAAATTTAATGCATCTGAGCCCTTACCTCCAGTTCTTTGAGATATGGAGCTAACTAGCTTGTTGAAGCTATTAGCAAGTTGTAATAAATGGTCCTTCTTTTTACTTTCGCAAGATATTTTATATGTGTTATTATGTATAACTATTTCTACTACTTGCATATGATGCTGTATTGTACAACTTTCAAATCTACAATATAGATTTTCATTCATTTATCAAGAGGGATAACTTTTTACTGCTACGAAAATAAGTTTTAAAGTATTGATGTTTTGCAACCTTCTGTGACGTCAAATTACTTGCTTCTTTCAAGTTATAGCTTCTAATTGAAAAAGAACCAAACCCCCTGATTTCAACTCTATTATGATATTTCAACGTGTTTGAAAACACTTGAAAAAAAATATCAACTATGGCTGCTATAATGACCTTATCTAACAAAAGGTGTTTTTTTGCCACTCTTGCTGTTATATCAGATTTCGTTGCCATTTATATGAAGCACAAGAAGTTATTTGGCAGATAATATGATATTATATTTTTCAACACCTACTACTTCCACTTGTATTTTTTCTGATATAGAAAACTTTTTATTTTCTGGTAAATGCTCTTGATCTACTAAAAGGGTTACATTGTTCTCAATTTCAACGATTAGACCATTTTCCTCTCTCTTATTTACAGTAACCTGCATTTTATCCCCTACTTTAACTTTCTCTATCAGTTCTTCAAGAGGATCATACTCTATTTGCTTTACTCCAAGATAAATTCTTGTTCGATCTACGTTAGCCCTTATCACTTTTGCTTCTATTTCATCACCTACATTATACTTTTTTATTTCATCTGAATTGTTTTTGGACCAACTTAGATTTTGCATATAAATTGTTCCTTCTACATCCTCAGATATCTCAGAATCATCAAAAGTCACAGATATTTGTGAACCATTGTTGCTTTTAACTTTACCAGAAACAATAGAACCAAGAGGATATTTATCAATAAATACTTGCCAAGGATTCTCTACGCACCTTTTTGTGCTTAAACTCATCTTATTTTTAATAATGTCAATACCGAGAATTTTTACATCCACTTCTTGTCCTATTGTTACAAAACTACTAATTGGTAAATTACTCTTGCTCCAAGTTATTTCTGATGAGTGTACCAAACCCGCAATCCCAGGTTTAATCTCAACAATGAATCCACAATCTTTTATACCCGTTACACATCCTTTGTGTACGCTGTTAATTGGACATTTTGACTCTAGATCTTGCCAAGGATTGGCTCCTAATTGTTTTACACCCAGGGAGATTTTTCCATTTTCTCTATCTATTTTTATAATTTTAGTTTTTATATGCTGACCACAAGAAAAAATTGCAGATGGATGACTTACATTACTCCAAGAGATATCTGTAATATGTAGCAGCCCATCTATAACTCCCACTGTATCTGATTCATGAATGCCAACAAATGCACCGTAGTTAGTGATGCTTTTTATTTTGCCTTCTACTACATCACCTTCATTTAAAGATTCTAAAAACTTAATTTTTTCACCAGCATGCAATTTCTCTAATACCAGCTTTCTTGATACTACAATATTCCCCTGCTTCTTATCCATTTTAAGCACGATGAATTTTTGTTCAGTTTCAATAAGGTGATTAGCATCTTTTATTTGCTTCAAATCCACATGACTCAGCGGTAAAAACGCACTTATTCCATCACCAAGATCAACAATAAAACCGCATTTAATTGAGCGTTTAATGATTCCTGTTACTTCATCTTTTGTAACTGCGCTTTCTTCCAATGTATTCCATTTTTCGTCTCTGATTGCTTTCTCACGACTAAGAACAACATTACCATGGTAATCTTCAATTCTTTCAACATAAACTCTAATTTTCGAGCCAACAGTGATATCATCATTACAACTGAGCTCCTTAATCAGAATTCTTCCATCTGACTTTAAACCAACATCAACCACAATGTCATTAGAATTTCTTCTTGTGATTATACCTTCTACCACATCTCCTTCTTTGATTTTGTTAGCAAAAGAATCTTCACAAAAGTCATTATCTTGATTATCAAATTGATCTTGAAATATCTCTTCTATGAACCTATTTGATAATAGTCTCTTGATAGCAACTGTACTTTCCATACCTTTTAATTTTAACTTCATTAGAACTCATATATTATATAATATTAATAATTAGTGACAAGTAAATTCTCATTAATTCATTTCGAGAATTGTTTAAGCTATAAAAGATTAAGTTATGTAAGATATGCTATCTAGGAATAATAATTGGATTAGGTCATTTTCCAGAAGATCTAGGTTGAAGTTGAATGTTTTGGAGAAGTATTCTATTAAAAACAGCAAGGAATCTATAAAAAAGATCGTAGACTTACAAAAAAGAATACGGGTAGAAATAGGTTTCGGTAATGGTGAAAATATGCTCCATCAGGCATTCAATGAACCTGATCTATTATTTATAGGATGTGAGCCTTATTTAAAGGGGGTCTCTTCCTTGCTAAAAAGCATAGAAGCACACAGCATAAAAAATATTTTAATATGGACAGAAGATGCAAGAGAATTAATTGTCAATTTTCCTGACCACAGTGTTGAAAAATTCTTTATTCTCTTTCCAGATCCATGGCCGAAAAGAAGTCACAACAAAAGACGGTTAATTAATACGGAATTTTTAAATTTATTAGCAAAAAAAATACTTGTCACAGGGGAAATATTTATTGCAACTGATCATCAGGATTATGCAGAGTGGATAGAGTTACATATAAAGCAGTGTAACTCTTTAACTTATAAGGAAGATAGTTTTGCAAATTATACCCCAACAAAATACCACAGAAAAGCGCTAGAATATCAGCGTAAAATAAAGTTTTTTAAAGTAAGTGTTATATCTAAACTGACTTAGATTTACCTCTACTTGTTAGTACAGATGTGTACATGACATTCTCAAGTAGCCCATTATGTATTGGAAATAACAGTTCACTAAATTCTTTAATCTCACTAGGAAGATCAATAAACTTGATAAATATCAACATTATCATCCAGCATTGCTTTTGTAGCTTCAATTTACCTTTTTTATGACCGATTTGGATTATTTTATAATTTATAGCATTTTGTCTAGCAACCAATCTGGTGCTTCTCTACCTTTTTCCCACTTAGCAAATCTCATCTTTTCTTTTAGGTAATATTCTCTATAGGCTTCTATTGGGTTACTACATTTATATCGATCAGGTAACGCTTGTGTAAAAGCTTGTATATCAGCTGATCGAAATATTAGCAAATCCTTGTTATTATCGCACCAATCTATAACTTCTTCGGATTTATGCGTTCTTTTGTATCGCAAGCTATATTCTATACACAATTCTTTTCCATGTTTTATTAACCAATCAAAGTTTCCTTTTGATTGTCTAGCCCATAAAGAACAAGGATGGTTTTTGTGAGTAAGTTTATATGGAACTT
>JXPB01139036.1:0-10268 GCA_001015115.1 Eutreta diana | reverse complement strand
GTCATCCCAGTGCGTGACACTGGGATCCAGCGAACTTTATTCGCAAACGAATCTAGTAGATAAATATAAAATTTTACATTAAAATATAACACTACGGTGGAACTATATGCAAAATAGATCCCAGTGTCACGCACTGGGATGACAAAAGGGAATTTTGCTATGAAAAGAAGATGGCACTGGAATGACATCTGTTGTTGTACCTTCATATGCCAGAATTTAATTAATTTTATTATTCCTTAGCCTTTTTAGATAACATTGAACTTCATTGTTAATCTGATTGCTAAACAGTATAAGTGCTGTCATATTGATGAGTGCTAAACAAGAGAATAAAGCCCCACCAATATTAGCAATAGCCATTATATCTTTAGACAAACCTGACAAAAATGCAACTACTACCACCGCTATACGATATATTACTACACTTTTTACACCAAACAAATACAGCCATCCCATTTCACAACAATATACAAATGAAATTACTGAGGAAAACGCAAACAAAGGCGCAGCGATGGTTAAAAGTATAGGAAACCAAGAAGAAACTGTTTCAAATGCTTTTTGGGTGATCAATATTCCCTCGCCAATGCCGGTCTGGTATGCACCTGTTATTACTATTGTTATTCCTGTCAAGCAACAAATTAACATTGTATCAAAGCATGGTTCTATCATCGCAACCAGCCCAGTTCTAACTGGCTCCTCATCTTTAGCTACAGCGTGAGTAATTGCAGCAGAACCAACACCTGCTTCACTGGCAAAAATTGCCCTTTGAATTCCAGCAACAAATGCTCCTACTACTCCTCCACCAACAGCATTGAAGTCTATCATACTGGAAAACAATATTTTTAATGTATTGCCAAAATTGTGAATATTGAATGCAATGATTGTGATACAACTCAAAATATATATTAGTGACATGATAGGCACTAGTGCAGAAGATACTCTAGCTATTCTTCTAATTCCACCGATAATTACCAGAGC
This sequence comes from Eutreta diana, assembly GCA_001015115.1. Taxonomy (NCBI): domain Eukaryota; kingdom Metazoa; phylum Arthropoda; class Insecta; order Diptera; family Tephritidae; genus Eutreta; species Eutreta diana. Next base: position 9,293 of record JXPB01139036.1, on the reverse strand, counting down.
AAGTAACGTAGAAATTATGGAAGAGAGAAACCAAGGATGACCATCTATCCAATTTGAATAACCAGATAATATTGAAACCATTTGGTTAGTTTGAAATGCTACACTTCCACCAAGACCTGACAATACAAAAAACACTGCATATATTGCAGCTAGGACAATACCAAGTTTCTTAAATCCAAATTTCTCTAATCCATTTCTTATATATTGAAAGGGACCACTGAATAACTGCTCCTGGCCTTCTGTTCTGTGTCTGAATGCTAAAGTTACTTCAGCAAACTTTGCAGACATACCAAAAAAACCTGTAATCATCATCCAAGGTACCGCTCCTGGCCCTCCCATTGAAATTGCGATTGCAACACCAGCAACAGTTCCAAGGCCTACTGTGCTTGATAGCGCGGTTACAAATGCCTGAAAATGCGTAATGTGACCATCATGATGATCTGTGTCATATTTTCCACATAAAATAGCGAACGCATGCTTAAACATCCTTATGTTGAGAAATCTAAAACGTAGTGTTAGAAATATATAACCAAAGGCCAATAAAAGAATTATAAATGGTACGTGAAAGATCTTGAAAAACAACACTTCATTCATGAAGTTGCTTACTCCATTTAATGCAGTGTCATAACTTTTATGAAAAATTGAAGCAGCGTATACATCATTAAATGGTAGGCAAAATAACACCATATAAAGCATTCTATAAATCATGTTTAATACCTTTTGTAATAAGAGTCTATTGTATTTAAGACTTCCCTTCTCAGTAGATATATCACAACAGCATTTGGGATCATAAGTCACATAAACAGGCTATCACCTAAATAAGATATAAATTCTATATTTTTTGATATACAGCTGATATACACTGAACCTACTATAAAAAACTGAAACAATATCAGTACTTTTTTGTTACCAAATAAGTACACTAGTGCAACTTCACAGTAGTAATAGTAAGCTATTATTGTGGAAAATGCAAAGGAAAACATTATCAGCGGAAGAGCTAGCTTGCTAAATAAAGGCAAGCCTGTTGAAAATGCTGAGCTAACTAACGTAATATCACCTATGGTATTAGTGCTATGCATATCGGTGATAATTATCACAATACCAGTCAAAAATGAGACTAATATTGTGTCTACAAATGGTGCAATCATTGCAACACTTCCAACTTTAACTGGGTCTTTCTCTTTTACAATCGAATGTGCTATAGCTGCTGTTCCAGTACCTGCTTCATTAGCAAACACTGACCTTCTTACCCCTGCTATTAATCCACTCAATGCTCCACCTCCTATAGCTGATTTGTTAAAGATATCTTGAAATATTATAGATAGAGCATTCAGTAGATTATTTCCGTTTACACAGATTAAATATATACACATGCCTATATATAACATTATCATGATCGGCCCTAAACCTGTTGCAACTAAAGCAATTCGCTTTATTCCTCCCAGTATTACAATTAATACAAATAGCGAGATAATAACAGATGTGTTGTATTCAAATAAGTTACTTGACAACGCTGCAATTTGATTTGCCTGAAATGGTATGCCGCCTAGAATCATTGCAACAAGCAGCATAACTGCGTAGATAAATGCAAGGAATTTGCCAGTCTTCATAAATCCAATCTTTGCAAGTCCATGTTCCATATAATAAAAAGCCCCACCAGTTGTGTTTTCAGAGCGATGAGTAAATGCAAGCACTACTTCAGCAAATTTTATTGACATGCCAAGTACCCCGGTAATTATCATCCAAAAAACTGCACTTGGCCCCCCTATTGTAATAGCTATTGCAACTCCTGATATTGTTCCAAGACCAACTGTTCCTGAAATTACCGTTGCAAATGCCTGAATGTGGGTGATTATGCCGTTATTATTATGGCTCTCTAGGTTGAATAGTGTTTGTATCCCATGTTTGAACAACCTAAAGTTAATGAATTTGAATCGAATCGTACAAAAAACCCCAGTTGCAATTACCCAAATAATTATAAATGGTATGTTGAATATCTTTATATATAAAAAAGAGTTTAATAGATTGGTTGCTTTTATAATCATGCTGCTCACTATTTTTTATATAGCTGACTAGTTTTGTATGCGTAATGTATATAAAGTCCGGTACTTATTGGAATAGTCAAGATATAAACTGCACCTAAAATTGGCAGTGTTATCCAGGGCTTACTTATAAAAAATATGATCAATATTCCAAAAAATGACACAAATATATAGGATAAACTTTTAGGGACATAAATGTATTTTGCAGAGAAAGTTGGAATATGACTTATCGAAAAAAATGAGATGGTCAAAAAGTAACAAGCTGTATTCTTTACGTTAAAAAATTGCTCTATAAGAAGTAAATATTCACTTTCATGAGATTGAAAGGTAATAATTATTGGAAACAGAACAAGTAAAGCGCATACAGGAGCTGGAACACCAGAAAAGAAAAATTTTTTCCAGTATACTTGCTCTAAATGTAGCGAAACATTGAATCTTGCAAGTCTTATTGATATGCAGATTACATATATCATTACTAAAATCCATCCTATAACTTTAATTTCATTTAACTTCCAAAAATATAAAAGAAAAGCAGGTGCTGAACCAAAATTTAGAAAATCTGCAAAAGAATCGAGTTGTGCTCCAAAATCGCTAGTTGATTTTAAAATTCTGGCTATCCTGCCGTCCATTCCATCTATTATTGCTGCAATGATAATAAAAATTGCTGAAAATTCCCATTGTTCATTAAATGTGAATTTAAGTGAAGTAAGGCCAGCACATAAACCTAATAAGGTTATAAAGTTTGGGAATAACTTGGTAATAGGTAAAAATTTACTGTTACTTTCATCGTTATTCATATAACATCAAAAGTAAGCTTCTCTTGTTTATTAAAATCTGCTATAACTGTCTCACCGCCAATAACAGTTTGCCCTTCTGAAACTCTTACTTCTATGCCAGCGGGAATATAAATATTTACTCTGCTACCAAATCTTATAATTCCAAATCGTTCACCTACCTTTACGCTCTGAGATGTCCTCAAATTACAAACAATGCGGCGTGCGATAAATCCAGCTATTTGCTCTACAATGATTTCTTTTCCCTTCTCATATTCAATCGCAATAACCTGCTTTTCATTCTCATTACTAGACCTATTGCTTATTGCGGAAACAAACTTGCCTTTTTTATAACTCATTTCCTTTATTGTACCAGATATTGGTATACGATTAACGTGGACATTCAAAACACTTAGAAATATGCTAACAAGCGTAAACTTCTTTTCTTCTTCATTCTCTTCTGATAAAGAGTAACTAATTTCTTCTATCTTTGAAATTACACCATCAGCAGGGCTTAATATAAAGTCCTTATTGTTTGGTACAGCTCTTGCTGGATCACGAAAAAAATAGGTACATAATAACGTTGGAAATAAGCAAGTAATTCCAGCTCCCCAAGATATAGAGAATGCTATACATGTTACGATAAAGGAAACAACTATAAATAAATAACCTTCTCTGTTTATATTAGGCAAACCAAAGCACATAATTTATTCTCAATAATTCATTATTAACAATTTATCATTTATAATTTCTCATGAAAAGCTTTTTTTCACTGCTTCATTTTTGGAATGATTATATAAGCAAATGCTTATATAATCATTGATGGGTGTTAAATTTTTAATAAAAATTAAAGATTTTTAGCTGTTCTTAATATTATTTTAATAAAAAATTAATAATAATTCTTAATAATATATGAATTGTTATGTTCTTAATTTCGTATGACAGGGGAAATAGAAAAAGATGAATCTCCTTCTCTACGAGATGCAATTCAGGGAGGTGATATTGAAGCTACAGAGCTGCTAATAAAGTTTGGTGCAAATGTCATCAATGATAATTATGAACGTAATCGTACACCACTACATATTGCTATCGGGTATAAGCAGTTTGAAATAGCGAAATTGCTGATAAATAACGGAGCAAACGTTAACGCAAAAACTGAAAATCATGGCAAAGATGATTTAACACCAATGCACCTTGCAATTTTTGCAAACACGCCAGAGTTTATAGAATTGCTAGCTAGCAATGGTGCGTCAATTGATGAAAGAGAAAGCACTGAAGGACATACACCTTTTCACCTTGCTACTTTATATGGAAATAAAAGTGTAATACAAGCCTTAGTTGACAAGGGACAGAATATTGAAGATATTGATAATAATGGGCGTACAGCTTTATTTTTAGCTATTAGACAATGCACTGAAGCAAAGGATGATAGCAGAGTAGAAGTTATTGAGTATTTGATAAATAAACTCAAAGCAGACATAACGAAAAAAGATAATAATAACAACACAATACTTTTTCCTGCTGCTAATAATTGTCCTGGAAAAGTAGTGGAACTCATCATTAAACAATATATAGAAAGCTTTGGTAGAGATCGGTTGAAGAATTTTATCAACCACAAAAATAAAGCTGGAATGGATGCCTTGGATATTGCACTCAATAGTGGAAATGAAAAGGCCATTGAAGTACTTAGATCATATGGAGCAGACATTGAGAAGATAGAAGGTGAAAGTCGTCTATTTCGTACAGTAAAAGAAGGTGATATGGAAAAAACGGGGCTTCTTTTAGAGCAAGGGGCAAACATTAATATAAAAAATGGAAAGGGTCTTACTCCTTTAGATCTTGCGATGCAGGAAAACGATCAAGTCATGGCTCGATTCCTAAGAGAGAATAAAGCAAAAACAGGTTTAGAGATCAAAGTTCAGTTAGCGGCATTAGTTACGCTAACTATTATAACTCTTGGTTTAGCACTAGTAGTGTATTTTGTTGTGAAAGGTATTCAAGAAATTGCTGCACAAAAAACAGGCAGTACTCTCAATAATGTAGAAAGTACAAAGATAGAACCTCCTATCAAGCAAAAATAAAGCTTTTTACAGGTAGTTGATAAGTTTCTTGCTTTATTTACATTCTTTCTATAGTATGATATATTAATGTTAGAATAGGGTATGTTTGCAGGTCAAAATAATAATCAACAGCAAAATAGAAATAGAGTACAGGCTTTAATAGAAAGAGTGCAAAATGCTTACAACAACACTAATAAAATTAAAAGATTCATTAATATAGTTTTATTAGTAAGTATGATTCCTTCATTTTTTCTTCTTTTACAGCTCTCTTTGTATTTATCATTAGTAAATTATTTTTTCAAACCAAGGGAAAATGAAAAAAGATTATCAGCGTGGCCAAAAAATGTTATTAGAATAACATTAAGCATTTTTTTAATTATACACATTATTAATTCCTGTGTGCTTTTGGTACTGCCTATATTGTGCTTATGGTTGCTAAATAAATCACTCATTGAAGGAATACAGCAGTTTAACGATTTAATACAACAAATTCCAGAGGAAGAAAGGCCTATTTTCTTTCAAGATTTAGCAGCCATTCCTTTTATGGCACAAACTACTCATGATCCAAGTGCAGTTGCTAGTATAAACTTGAGTGTTGATAGACTCATAGAAAAGTATAAAGAGAATTTAAGCAAAGATGAATTCTATGTACAGCTAAATAGAGGCAACACAACCGACATTGAAGAGTACATCAAACAATCAAATGAATTTACAGAAGGCGATAAATCTCATGCACTTGAATGCTTAAGATTTATCAATAGAACAGGAGATAATTTTAAAGACAATCATAGTAAGTTAACACTAAAGCAAGCAGCTATTTTGTGTTGGAAAGCCTGCAATGATAGAAATACAGGGACAGAAAATCAAAGAACTCCTTTGAATGATGAAGACATAAAAAACAGAAAAGATATGTTTTTAAAAGGTCTTGTAGACGCTGCAACAACTTACGGTAATCAAGGTCAAAGTTGTGCAGGTGGAACATACAATAAATTATTTGAGTCTTTATCTGGCTTACATCCATCAGTGGTTATTACACTCGATGGAGAAGAGGCTAGAGCAATGATAAAAGAAACGATCACACAAAAATTCTCTGAAATGGCCAGAGCCAATTTCACCAATTTCTCTGGAACAGAACAAGAAAGGATCCGTAGCGAGTTACCAGAGTTATCATCTGAAACAGTAAGATATATTATGACTACGCATTCAGCTCTTGAGAGAAGGTGTCAAGAGTTCAGCAATAGATTAAACAATGATAAAAAGAATGAAATATTAGAAGAGTGTATGAGCAACTTATCCTGTGTTGAGCTAGGAAGTCCAATTGAAAGAAGAAGGTAAATTGTATTTGATTGTAGCCATTTATCTTGAAATATGAAGCAGAGTTTTGTATGATTATTTAAACTTAAGTTTATGTATTGAAATAACATGTAAAACCACTTCGTGTAGGTGATATGTTATGTTTTATCTATATGTCAAGGATCCTTCTCTCAACTTAAAGATGTTGCTAATCAGCACATACAAATGTAATATTAATTAATATTTATAAATAAAGCAATTCCATGGAAAGTAACTACAACGCTGACGCAATAAAAATCCTAAGAGGTCTTGATGCTGTGAGAAAGCGTCCGGGTATGTACATTGGTGATACTGATGATGGATCTGGTCTGCACCATATGGTGTATGAAGTTGTTGACAATGCGATAGATGAGTCTTTAGCTGGGTATTGCAGTAAGATTGAAGTTAGCATAAATGAAGATGGTTCAGTTTCTGTAACCGACAACGGTCGTGGCATTCCAACAGACATTCACCCAGAGGAAGGGATATCAGCAGCAGAAGTGATAATGACCCAATTACATGCAGGAGGTAAATTTGACAGCAATACCTATAAGGTTTCTGGAGGATTACATGGTGTTGGAATTTCAGTTGTTAATGCGTTATCGAGTTGGCTGGAATTAACCATCTGGCGCAATAAGAAGGAATATTTCATGCGCTTTGAAGATGGTGAGTCTATTGAATCTTTAAAGGTAATTAATGAAAACACAAATAAAAGAGGAACTAGAGTAACGTTTATGCCATCAACGGGGACTTTTAGTAGTATTGATTTTAGTTACTCCACTCTTGAGAGTCGCATCAGAGAATTGGCATTTTTAAACTCAAATATTGAGATCATTTTGCGTGATCTCCGTAATAAACCACATGTAAAGTCTCATTTTAACGATAGTAAAGAGTCTGAAGATAATTTTGGTACAGCGAATTTTGTACGGTACTTAGACAAGAATAAGACACATGTTACTAAAATTGCCAGCATTAGAGATAATGTAAAAGATCTAGGTACCAGTGTAGAAATATCAATGGAGTGGAATGATTCCTACTATGAGAATATGCTATGCTTCACAAATAATATAAGACAACGGGATGGCGGTACGCATTTGGCAGGGTTTAGATCTGCACTAACCAGATGTATCAATAACTATGCAAACAATGAAGGTTTTTTGAAGAAGGCAAAAGTGAATTTGACTGGAGAAGATGTTAGAGAAGGCTTAACTTGTGTTTTATCTCTCAAGATGCCTGATCCTAAATTTTCTTCACAGACAAAAGATAAATTGGTCAGTTCTGAAGCGCGGGCAGTTGTAGAGAGCATAGTTTTTGACAAGTTAAGTACAATACTTGAAACTGACCCCAAGTTAGCAGCAAGTATAGTAGAAAGAGCGATTAGGTCAGCAAAAGGAAGAGAAGCCGCAAGAAAAGCACGAGAGTTAGTTAAAAATAAAAACAATATTAATATTGCAACTCTACCTGGAAAGCTTGCCGATTGTCAGGAAAAAGTTCCTGAGTTATCGGAATTGTTTATAGTAGAGGGTAATTCCGCAGGTGGTACTGCAAAGCAGGGACGTAATCGTAAAACACAGGCGGTACTTGCTTTAAGAGGGAAAATTCTAAACGTAGAACGTGCAGGGCTGGATCGTATTTTTTCATCTGCAGAAATTGGCTCTCTGATCACGGCAATTGGAGCTGGAATAGGGAGTGAGCACTTCGATATTGAAAAAACTAGGTATCATAAAATTATCATTATGACAGACGCAGATGTTGATGGCTCGCATATAAGAACTTTGATTCTAACTTTCTTTTTTAGACATATGCGTGAAGTAATTGAAAAAGGATATTTATACATAGCGCAGCCACCGCTCTATAAAGTTACAAAAAATGCTAAAGATACTTATATCAAAGATGATGAAACTTTTGAAGAGTATATAGTAAATTCAGCGATTAAAAAATTAACATTAAATGGTGTAGGCAAAGATTTGCGTTTCGTTTTGAATAAGTGCCTCAGTATTTCAAACATTAGCAAAAATTATGATAGGGAAATACCAAAAGATCTCTTAGAATCATTGCTAATTTTAAGCAAAAAGAATGCTCTATTGTCTGCTGATGAGATATTAAAATATTTAAAATTGATGTATAGTGAATATACTTGGGAAGTAGAAGTAAAAGATGAGGAAATTCACATTGCTAAATTGTTTCAAGGGTTAGCAGACAAATATGTATTCTCGCTTAGTATGCTTGAAAGCAAAGAAATACGGAATATATTGAGTTCTCTTGATAACATAATTGATTTATTTGATGGTGATTCATTTTTACAGTCGCAAGAAACTGAAATAAAAATAAAGTCTCCAAGTGCACTTGCAAAAATAGTGATGGATTATGGTAAAAAAGGTTTAACTCTGCAGAGATTTAAAGGCCTTGGTGAAATGAATGCTGATCAGCTTTGGGAAACTACACTCAATCCAGAAACTAGAACTCTGCTAAAAGTTGAAATAAAAGATTGTGAAGAAGCAGATAGCATATTCTCGGTGCTAATGGGTGATATAGTTGAACCACGTCGTGACTTTATAAATAACAATGCACTTAACGTGCATGATGTTGATATTTGATTTTAGAAACGCTAAACCCTTATGGCTTAGCATTGTGTGCCAAACCGGCTATTTAAAACGTACTACTAACTAATCCATTTCAGAAATCTGAATTGATCTCGGTTGTATTCCCGTTTTCGATCATAAATATATAGATTTTCTGCCGTATTGTTGTTACAATTAATGCCTCGCTAAATTGAATATTAATGGATGAATGAATTAAGAAAGCTAAGTATTACAGAGATGCATGATGGACTTAGGCGGAAAGATTTTTCCGCGGTCGAACTTGTAGAGGTGCACATCAATGCAGTTGAAAATGAGAAATTAAATGCATTTGTAACAAGAACTCCAGAAATAGCAATAAAAGCCGCTAAAACCGCAGATGAATATTTTTCAAAACAAAAAGATGATAATATCTTGCCGCTCATGGGTATACCAGTTGGTGTTAAAGATTTATTCTGCACAAAAGGAATAAAAACAACAGCATGCTCAAAAATGCTGGAAAATTTC
>JXPB01117648.1:54683-66835 GCA_001015115.1 Eutreta diana | reverse complement strand
CAATGAACGCGACCAAACGCCGTTTTCTGCCAAACCTGCATTCCCATCGTTTTTGGGTTGAAGGNAAGCGCCCGGTGAGCGGTAACAACCGTTCCCACGCAATGAACGCGACCAAACGCCGTTTTCTGCCAAACCTGCATTCCCATCGTTTTTGGGTTGAAGGTGAGAAGCGCTTTGTAACTCTGCGTGTATCTGCTAAAGGTATGCGCGTGATTGATAAGAAGGGTATCGAAACGGTCCTGGCCGAAATTCGTGCCCGTGGTGAGAAGTATTAAGGAAAGGAACTGAAACATGGCTAAAGGTGTTCGCGAGAAGATCAAGCTGGTTTCTTCTGCTGGTACTGGTCACTTCTATACCACCACGAAGAACAAGCGTACTAAGCCGGAAAAATTGGAACTGAAGAAATTCGATCCAGTTGTCCGCCAGCACGTGATCTACAAAGAAGCTAAAATTAAATAATTTTAGTGGATTAATAAAAACCCGGCCCAGGCCGGGTTTTTTTATACCTGCGATTCCCTCTTCGTCATTGACGCTGTAGCTGCGTTGGCTACATTCATTCACCCCAGCCACTTACCTGTGTAAGCTCCCGGGGATTCGTTCATTTGCCGCCTGGCTACAACTCCAATTACCTCGGGGAAAGCTTTTGTGTTTGAAGCATTAGCTGCGCTATTCAGCCCATCCCTAGGCTTCCCCCCTTTTGGGGCCGCTGCAAGCAGCGTTCAAATTTGCTCCCGGCAGATTTGTGGCTACACTACACCGCACATTAACGGTCTCAGGAATTATTCATGCCAGAACTGCCAGAAGTTGAAACCAGCCGCCGGGGTATTGAGCCTTATCTGGTGGGTCATACCATTTTGCACGCCGTGGTGCGTAACGCCAGGCTGCGCTGGCCGGTCTCTCAGGAGATTATGGCGCTTAGCGATCAGGTGGTTATCAGCGTTCAGCGCCGCGCCAAGTATCTTCTGGTCGAATTGAAAAGCGGGTGGATTATCATTCACCTCGGCATGTCGGGCAGTCTGCGGGTATTGACAGAGGAAACCGAGCCAGCCAAGCACGATCACGTAGATTTGGTGATGGATACCGGCTATGTGCTGCGCTATACCGACCCACGTCGTTTTGGTGCCTGGCTGTGGTGTCAGGACCTTGAAGGCAGCAGCGTCTTGTCTCATCTGGGGCCTGAGCCGCTCAGCGAAGCATTCAACGCCGACTATCTCCGTGAAAAATCCCTCAAGAAGAAGTCGCCTATCAAGCCGTGGCTGATGGACAACAAGCTGGTGGTGGGGGTGGGAAATATCTATGCCAGCGAATCGCTGTTTGTTGCCGGAATATCCCCGGACAGGCCAGCTAACTCGCTCTCACTGGAAGAGTATGGCCTGCTGGTATCAACGATTAAAGCCGTACTGCTGCGTTCAATCGAGCAGGGCGGGACCACGCTGAGAGACTTCTTGCAGTCTGACGGAAAGCCGGGTTATTTCGCTCAGGAGCTGCAGGTTTATGGTCGCGCCGGTGAGGCTTGTCGCGTGTGCGGTACGCCGATACAAAGCAGCAAACACGCGCAGCGCAGCACCTTCTTCTGCCCTCGATGTCAGCGTTAATCTGCTGCTATCTTCTCGAGCAATGCCTGAGTGATAGGCTCAGGCAGGAAAGGCGTGATGTCCCCTCCATGTCGCGCCACCTCTTTCACCAGAGAGGACGAAATAAACGACCACTCTTTTGAAGGCATCAGAAACACGCTTTCCAGCGTCGGCATCAGATGGCGATTCATGCTGGCAAGCTGCATCTCATATTCAAAATCTGACACTGCGCGCAGCCCACGTACTAACACGTTGGCGTTGTTTTCCTTGGCAAAGTTAGCCATCAGCGAGCTAAAGCCGATGACCTCGACGTTGGCGAGGTGAGAGGTTGCCTGACTGGCCAGCGCCACGCGCTCTTCCAGCGTGAACAGCGTCTTCTTGTGCGGACTGGCCGCAATTGCCAGAATCACCTTCTCAAACATCAAGGATGCGCGGGTTACCAAATCCAGATGGCCATTGGTCAGCGGGTCAAACGTCCCCGGATAGATTGCCTTGGTGCTCATAATGGCTCGCTTTTTTGCAGTTGATGGCTGAACGCCCAAAGGGCGGCATACTTGTTAAAAGTATACTGTGCATTCACGCTGGCGAGAATCAGCCCTTGTTTACCGTCGAGGAAACCGGCGCGCAGGATCCAAGTTTTGAAGAAAGCTCCCAAAGTATGGCTGATGATTGAGAAGTAGCTACAGCGTTTACCCTGCTCGAAGCGCTGCTTTGCCCAGGCTTCGGCATAGTTCATCTGTTTGCGCTGAAAGGCAAAGAAGTCGCGACAGGTGAGGTGCAGCAGATCGCCCTTGAGGTCAACAATCTCTGCCCCTTGGACGTTTAACGATTCATGAACCAAATCATCGTTATAGCGATACTTATCGGCCTTATACAGGCGATTGACGCGGTCGGGATACCAGCCGCTATGACGCATAAAGCGCCCTAAAAACAGGTTACGACGGCCAAGGCGGTAAACTTTATTGGCATCCGGCTGTTGCAAACAGGCTTCGATAGACTGACGCAGTTCGGGAGAGACCCGCTCATCGGCATCGATCATCAAAATATAGTCACCGGTGGCATGGTCCTGCGCGATTTGACGCTGCTTGCCGAATCCTTGCCAGTCTTTATTTTCAAACACCTTGGCGCCAAGATGACGAGCCAGCGACGGAGTGTCGTCGCTGCTGCCTGAATCGAGAAGGACTATCTCATCTGCCCAACTGACTGACTTCAGGCAGTCCTCCAGCAGCGAAGCTTCATTTTTGGCGATCAGCACCACTGACAGACGTTTTTGGGCAGACATGGGATTTAGTGACTCCGAGGGGGAAGATAGGGCTCCATCAGCTGCAGCAGGCGCTGAAGCGCACCCTGATTTTGACGCAGTACCTCTACCGCGTGGCGACCATAATAAAGACGATAGTCTTCATCGGTCAGCAGCGTTGAAATTTCTTTAACCAATGAGGCGCTATCGTTAACGGTAATCAAACCGTCGGCCTGCGCGAGCTTGGCGCAAATATCTTTGAAGTTGAAGGTATGCGGACCCATCAGGACCGGTATAGCGTGTGCCGCCGCCTCAAGCGGGTTATGGCCGCCACGCTCTACCAGACTACCGCCCACGAAGGCGATGTCGGCAATTCCGTACAGCAGCATTAGCTCACCCATAGTGTCGCCAATCACAACCTGCGTTTGCGCGGAAGGGACTTCGCCACTGCTGCGTTGAATAAAGCTCATACCCGCCTTCTGGGTTAATTCACAGGCCACCGGGAAACGTTCAGGATGGCGTGGTACCAGAATCATCAGCAAATTAGGGAAGGTTTTCAGCAGTTCACGGTGAGCTGCGAGCAGAATCGCTTCTTCACCATCGTGGGTGCTGGTGGCTATCCATACCTGACGACGAGATGCCCATTGGCTGCGCAGCGTCAGTGCGCGAGCGGCCAACTCTGGGGTCACCGAAATATCGAATTTCAGGCTACCGGTCACTGCGAGATGAGAGCGCTTGAGGCCAAGAGAAATAAAGCGCTCTCCGTCTTCGGCATTCTGTGCGGCAATTAGGGTGATTTTGCTCATCACCTTTTTGATAAATTTGCCTAACTTACCGTAGCCTTTTGCAGAGCGTGCCGAAAGGCGCGCATTGGCGATAACCAGGGGAATGTCGCGTTCATGCAGGGCTGAAATCAGGTTCGGCCACAGCTCGGTTTCCATGATGATGACCAGCTTCGGACGAACCTGATCGAGAAAGCGCTCGATGGAACCGGGCAAATCATAAGGCAGATAAACGTGGCTGACGTCCTTGCCAAATGCAGACACAGCACGCTCTGAGCCGGTAGGCGTCATGGTGGTGACCGTGATCGGCAGGGAGGGATAGCGATGGCGTAGTGCCCTGACTAAAGGGACTGCCGCGAGCGTTTCACCCACGGAAACGGAGTGCAACATAATGCCGTCCGCCACGACCTTACCTTTGCAAAATCCATAGCGCTCAGCCCATCTCTTACGATAGAGCGGTGCTTTCCGACCACGCATCCAGAGACGAACCCAGATAATTGGCTGGATGAGGTAAAGAAGAACGGTATACAGCGTTTGTAACATAATATCCGTAAAATCTAAGGGTAAAGGCAGAATTCTAAGTTTTAAACCAGCCTAAAGCTATTGTTTATTCGCTAACTCAGCATATTGCTCGCAGATAGGCTGAATGCCGTAATGTGTCAGCTTCTGCGGGTCGATATAAGGCGGATTGGTGTAAATATCTTTAATCTTTTCAGCCAGTGATGCGACGCTTAAGTCTGCGAGCCCGCGAGCGAGTTCACCGCTAAGAATTTCTGCGGGTCCGCCCGGGCAGCGGGTGCTAACCACCGGCGTATCGAGCAGCAGAGCCTCAACCAGCACGTTGCCAAACCCCTCGCTGTCTGAGCTTAAAATCAGCTGTTGGGCATGGCGAATATAGGGATAGGGATTGGACTGGAAGCCCTTGAAAATAACCCGTTCGGCGACGCCAAGCCGTTTTGCCAGCGATTTAAGCTTTTCCGTTTGCTCTGGCTTGCCCTGACCCAGCAGGACCAGTGGAGCCTGGACCCCACTTTCTGTGTAAGCCTCAATTAACCTGTCGTGACGCTTGTTTTCATGAAAGCGCCCCACGTGAATCAGGTATGGCTCTCCTGCCAGCTCGCAAGGTTGTTCAGCCGCGGCATGAATCGCTTTAATATCAAAGGGGTTGTAAATCACCTCAAGACGCGATGGGCTGAGGCTAAACTGCTGCCGAATGTCGTCTGCAACCGCATGCGAGACGGCAACGATATTGCGACGCTGGTAGACCGCTTTAATCTTGCGCTGTTTCATCCAGCGATCGAATCCGGTGCGATGCCCAAGGTAGGAGGTCGAAAACATACCGTGCAGACAGAACCAGACTTTGGTGGCATCTAGCACGTTACTTTTAGCCACGATACGGTCGGTTTTATGCAGGTTCGACAGTACCAAATCAAAATCACCGGCCTTACGCAGTGCGTCGTCCAGCTGACCCGCGCGACGTGAGAGCTCGGTCAACTTGCGCCACGGCTTACGGTTCTGGTCTTTAATGACTACATACTCCAGGCCTTCCGGCAGCGGATACTGGCAGACGTCGCGCAGTGAAAATAATGACACTTGATGCCCCTGACGCAGCATACCTTCTGCCAGCGTCAGCACGACCTTTTCGGCCCCGCCGCCCGGAAGTCCGTCGATAATAAACAGAATGCGCATATCAGCCTACCAGCTCTTGGTACAGTGAGATAAGTTGGGACGAAAGCCGCTGTGGCGTACAGTCGAGGATCCGCTCGCGCGCTTTCTCGCCTTCGCTGGAGCCCAGCGCATGTTTTGGCAGCGCCATTACCGCCTGTTGCAGCGCCGTTACGTCGAGCGCATCACACACGTAGCCGTTCACGCCCTGAACAATAAACTCTGAGCCGCCGCAGGTCGGTGTGGTGATGATTGGCAGCCCACACGCCATGGCCTCTAGAATCACGTTAGGGAAGGGGTCGTAGAGCGTTGGCAGCAGCAGACCGTCGGCCATTTGATAGAAGGCCAGCGTTGAGGTTTGCATGCCGAAGAAATGTACCCGATTTGCGCAGCCTAAAGTTGCACAAAGCGCTCTGTATCGTTTTTCGTCTTTATCTTTACCCACCACCAACAGATGGCGATCGGTATTGGCGATGGCTTTTATTGCCGCATCCAGGCCCTTACGCTCAAAGCCTGAACCGACATAAATCAGGCAGGTTGCATCGGCAGGCACTTGATATTGCGCACGCAGGGTGAAGCGTTCTGCCTCGGTTGGCGGCAAAAATCGCTGTGCGTCGATAGCGTTGTAGATGACGCGAATCTTGTCGGCAGGCACGCCAAACTCGTTGATGATTTCCTGCTTGACCATCTCGGCGTTGCAAATCACCGCCTTTAGCTCGGGAGCGGAGTACATCTGCTGCTCGGCCTGCATGACATAACGATGGTAACGGTCGCCGAAAAGTTGTCTGGCTTTCCAGGTCGGCAGGACGCGCGCACGTTGCTCGAGCCAGCGGCGGTGAACGCCGTCACCGGCGCGATACAAGTCACAGCCCGGAATGCGCTCATGGCTCTGTACTAAATCGAAATCTTCTTTTTGCCACAGGCTGCGGGCCGCGTTGGCAAAACCGCGTTCGCGGCTGATACGCCCGAGTTTCCACGGATCGCAGATGTGCACCTTCCAACCCGGTTTGACCTCACCCTGCCATTGGCGGGTAATGACGTTTAGCTCAAGATCCTGATTTTCGAGGGCTTCAAGCGCGCGGGATACGAAGCGTTCCGCGCCACCGTCTGGGCGGTATTTTTGGCGCACTAGCGCCAGTCTAAAATGCTTCACGGGAGTAACCTTTCTGCCGCATCGATAACTGCCTGAGTGGGAATGGCATCAAGGTAGCGTTCGGATGTATGGGTGTCGATATCGTCGGGATCGGGCAAGGGGCCGAAATCACCGGCCCAAATGACTTCGCCCTGAGCCTGCCACGGTTTCCAGAAGGTCAGCTTTGACGGCCCAAACAGCGCAATCAGCGGCGTTTGCAGTGCGGCCGCCATGTGCATTGGCACGGAATCGACACCGATAAACAGGGCGGCTTTATCGATAAGCGCGGCCAGTTGACGCAGGGTCAATTTTCCGGCCAGTGAGGTGACGTTAGCCTCAGGGCAGAGTGTGAGAATGTTGGCGACCATCTCAAGCTCGCGTTTGTCCGGCCCGGCAGTGACAACAATCGGAAAACCTTTGGCCGAGAGGGCGCTGAAGGTGGCGGCCATCTTCTCTTCGGTCCAGCATTTGAAAAACCAGCGAGAGGTCGGCTGAACCACAATAAATGGAATCTTGATTCCATTGTCATGCAGAAGAGCGTTAACGGCCTGTTCATCCTGTTCTGAATAGCTCATGGTGGCCTGACTTACCGGCGAGACGATATTCAAGGGTTCGAGAATAGACAAGTTTTGCTCGACGGTATGCTGCTTACCGTGATTTGAGGTACTGACCAGCTGGGTGTGGCAGAATGGCCAGACTTTACCGCGACGCTTAGGGAAAGCAAATCCCAGACGCACAGGCGCGCCCGTTAGACGTGTCACGATGGCGCTGCGCCACTGGTCGGCAAGGTTGACCACCAGGTCATATTTGCGCTTCATCAGTTGGCGGGCCAGTTTGACCTCATGGCCCATATGCGCACGCGCACCCTGTTTTTTCCATTGCCTGTCGATGGTAAATAGCTGATTTAATGCCGGATGGCTTGCCAGCATATCGCGCGTTTCGAGATACACCAGCATATCGATTTCGGCATCGGGATAGTGCTGATGAAGCGTATTGATAACCGGCGTGGTCAGCAACATATCGCCGTGATGACGCAGTTTGATAATAAGGATACGCCGTGGCGAGTTGAGAATTTTGGTTGCTGAGGCCTGAGTCATCTTTATTCGCTATTCAAGAATTTAAGGAGTGATTCTAAAGGAGCCTGAAGAATGTGGCTACTCTTCCAGACCGTTCTTGCTATAGGTCGAAAAATATCAAAGAATAGACAACAAATTTGGCTCATGGTTGTCCAAAAATGAGTTTATTAAAGTTTTCTTGATGAGTGGGTACGCGCCCGCTGTCTTTTGATTCGAGAAAGCTTCATTGAGTTTTTATTGAGCATTTTCTATGACTAAGCCAGCATTTATCATCACTATCGATACTGAAGGCGACAACCTTTGGCAAAATCACGACAGTATCTCTACCGAGAACACTCGTTATTTGCCACGTTTTCAGGCGCTTTGTGAAAAATATGGTTTCAAACCCGTCTATCTCACCAACTATGAGATGGCCAAGGACGCGCAATACGTTGAATTCGCTACCGACGTTATCCGCCGTGGTACCGGCGAGGTGGGGATGCATCTGCATGCCTGGTATAGCCCGCCACATGAGCCGCTAACCTCTGACGATTGGCGCCACAAGCCCTATCTGATTGAGTATCCTCGAGACGTTATTCGCGCCAAGGTTGATCACATGACCAAGCTTCTGGAAGACGCGTTCCAGACCAAAATGCTCAGCCACCGGGCTGGCCGTTGGGCGTTTAATGAATATTATGCTTCACTGCTGGTGGAGTATGGCTATCAGGTTGATTGCTCGGTCACGCCGCACGTCAACTGGTCGTTCTCGCCGGGTAATCCTGCGGGTCAGGGCGGAACCGACTATCGCCACTTCCCGAGCGAGGCCTATTTCCTCGATCCGGAAGACATCAGTCGTGCCGGAAAGTCGCCGCTGCTCGAAGTCCCGATGAGCATTCATCTCAAGCACTCCCCGCTGATGAACACTCTGAAGCAAAGTTATGACGCACTGCGTGGAAAGAAGCGTTCGCCTTCGGCGCTGTGGCTGCGCCCTTCGGGCGGGAATCTCGAGAAGATGAAGCAGGTTGCCACGCGCAGTTTGGCCCAGGGCCATGACTACGTCGAGTTCATGCTGCACTCTTCGGAGTTTATGCCTGGCGGCAGCCCGACGTTTAAGAACGAGCAGGATATCGAAGTACTTTACCGTGACCTGGAGCAGCTGTTTAGCTGGCTGAGCGAACGCACGGTAGGATTAACATTGGCTGAATATTATCAGCAGAGAGTGAATTAAGAAGATGGCAAAGAAGTTAAAAACAGCCTTATCGAACAAGTTTCTGCAGTTTTACACCCTCTTCGGCGGTCGTCTAAAACCGCGCGACTCGTTTGATCCGACGCGCATCTTCACCAGCATCGTCATCTATTCGACTACGGCGCTCGGAGACCTGATGTTTAACACCCCGGCGATTCGGGCGATTAAAAACCGTTATCCTAATGCCTTTATTACGCTGGTTTGGAGCCATAAAAATAAAGGTCTGGTTGCCAATAGTCCCTATTTCGACGACGTGGTGTATTGGGACGAAAAGGTACGTGATATTAAAAGTGTCATCAAGGCATTGCGTAAGAATCAGCCCGAGCTGGCTGTCATTCTTCACTCCAAACCGCCATACGACGTGATGAGTGCGGTGATGTCCGGCTGTGAGTACATCGTTAAAGATCTTTACGGGGAACGTCCGACCGGCGTCGAGCAGTGGTTAACCCATTATATGGACAACTTTGAAGGGCACCTCATTCAACGCAAGCTTAATCTGGTGAAATTCCTGGGTTGTGATAACACCAATATCGACATGATGATCCCTGTCGATTTCCCTAAAATCGAAAAAGAGCCGGGAAAAATCATTATCGGTTTCCAGATGGGCGCATCAAGACCGGTTCGCTGCTGGCCAGTGCCAAAATTTGTCGAGCTGGCAAGGTCACTGATGGCTCTCGGTCCTGAGTACGAGGTTGCGTTGATTGGTACCCAGCTAGAGAAGCCTCTGGAAGAAGAGTTCTTCAGCCTGCTGACGGAAGAGGAAAAACAGCGCGTGGTGAGTTACATCGCCAAGACCAGCCTGCCTCAGCTGATGAGCGTCATGAAAAATATGGATGTGATGGTTACGGGTGATACAGGACCTCAGCATTTAGCCGTGGCGCTGAAAGTGAAAACGGTAAGCCTGTTCGTAACCGAAGTGCCACAATACTGTGGGCCTTATCAGGACCCTGAAATTCATCCGGTTATCTGGATGCCGGTCGATCTGGAGAAGATGGATAAGGCCGTCAGCGAACAGCCGCTGTCAATCATCAGCTGCGATGAGGTGTTGCAGCACGTCAAAACCTTGTTGAAAATTAACTGATCCTGTCTGCGGGGAATGTTTTCCCCGCCCCTTTGGCATTTTGCCAAGGCCCGCCTGAAAGAACGTTCTGTTAATAGAAAACCTGATGGTAATCCGCTTTCTCAAAGATTTGGCTGGGGATGGCGCTTTGCAACGACAGGTTAACGACCCTAATATTCTTCTTTTTCAGCTGATTACTGGCATGAGTAAACGCTGGGACGATAAGATCTTCGAAGCTTTCTGCCAGGAAGCTCGGCAGCTTATTGCTCTCTGATTCGTAGAATCTTGGTTTATTAAAGTTGTTCATGTCGAGGCCGATGATATACAGCTCGCTGAACCCTAAAAATGCGGCAATTTGTAACGCCCAATAGGCAACTGTGCCGGCATCGAACACGCCGTGGCGGATGTCAGTGGTGAATCCGATATCAGGACGATTATCGGCAAACGAAGCGCAGCGTACGTTGGCGTAGCAGTGGCCCAGTTCGGTTGCAGGTATCTTGGGCTGGAAGATTTTAAACGCTGCGTCTTCAATCAGCGCCAGCGAGCATTTGATTCTTGCCAGCGAGACGCGATCAACGATGCGGGCGATGCCGTGGGCGGTGGTAAACAGAGTGAGCTTCGGGTCAGAGACTATCTCGGCGACCATCTCGGGACGCTGGTCTAAAAACCCCATATCGACAATGACATAGAATTTGAAGTCGACCGACTTATTCAGTGACCAGGCACCGTTTAACCCCATCGACGGCAGCGACGGTGGGGTTTTGAAGCGGATATCTTTCACCGACGGACCCGTCGCCGCGAGCATGACCGGACCACTGAAGGCCCCTGCTAACGATGCAAGGCTGACGATAGGGATAGCCTGTCCCCGAAAATTCAGGCTGATGATTTCTCCGCTGGGCGCGCGGGAAATCCTCATATAAGGCCAGAGATTTTCATTATGTCGATATGGGCGTTTATGCGTATAGCGATAAATCTGTTTAAAGAAGGAACCCACGACGAATACGCTCCTTATCCAGAAGTTCTTTGACCTGCACAGCGCTAATATCTGACATCGCGTTACCTTGTGTCGGACGACAGGTTGTCTGATTCTGCCCGTAGCCTCCAATCAGGCCGGGATCCGTCGGACCGTACAGTGTAATGTTGGGTCGGTCCAATGCGGCGGTCAAATGGCTGAGGCCTGTATCGACCGAGACCACCGCCTGTGCGCCTGCAAGAATACCTGCAACCTTTTCCAGACTCAACTTAGGCAGAACCTCAACGTGGTCGAAGCCTTCGGCAAGGCGCTGCGCGCGATGATATTCGTGATCTGCACCCCAGGGAAGCTTGATCCGCAGTGGCGTATCCGCCAAAAGCCCAATCAGCTCACGCCAGTTTTCTTCCGGCCAGTGTTTGTCGGCTCGCGTCGTGGCATGCAGAAAAACAAGATACTTGTCGGCATCTTCGGGCGGATTGCTGAGGAACCGCGATGCGATGGCGTAATCGCCCTGCGTGGTCGGTTTCTCGTAGCCTAGACTCTTGGCAAACAGCTCACGAATACGCTCTACCGCGTGCTGCTTTTTGTTAATCGCGTGCTTCTTGTCATAGAACCAGCAGGCGAACGGCTCGCGTGCGCTCTTGCCGTCCATGCCATGCTTCTCGCCCTTGGCAACGCGAGTCACCAGCGCCGCACTCTTCACCAGACCCTGTGCGTCGATAATCACGTCATAAGTTCTGGATTGCAGGACTCGTTTGAAATCGCAGCGTTGTTGGCGGGTATCGGAGCCAAACCAGTTTTTGCGCCAGCGACGAATGGCCACTGGGATCACCCGATCAACGGCGGGATGCCAGCTTGGGATCTGCGAAAAGCCTTCTTCTACTACCCAGTCAAACTTGATGCCCGGCAACGCCCGCATTGCATCGGTCAGCGCAGGAAGTGTGTGTAAAACGTCACCCATAGAAGACGTTTTAACGATTAAAACCTGCATTCCAGCTCCTTGTTCGCTGCCAGGAGTTGCTGTAGCTCACTGAATACCTGCGTGGGTTGAATATCGATCAGGCTCTGATGGTAGCCTTCGGCTGCATCGCCTTTGCGGACTTTGTGGTAACCGGTGATCAAACGAATAACGCGCGCCTGTTCACTCAGCGGCGGCGTGAAATCAGGACTGCTTGGGCCGTAGAGCGCCACCAGTGGCTTATTCAACGCGGCGGCGACGTGCATCAATCCAGAATCGTTGGTCACGATGGCCCGACAGGCGGCAATCAGCACCACGGCCTGGTCGAGCGAGGTTTTTCCGGCGATGTTCAGACAGAAATCGCGCGCAGCCGGTGATAGCGCCTCGCGAATATCTTCTCCTGCAGCATGATCTTTGGCCGAGCCAAACAGTGCGATTTGATAGCCTGCATCAATCAGTAACGCCGC
>JXPB01117648.1:12924-24688 GCA_001015115.1 Eutreta diana | reverse complement strand
CCACAGGTCACGGGTATACAGGCTGGCGCTGTCGAGCACCTCATTAACCGATTTAAGCTTTTCGAGGGGAAATTCGCTGCTGTCGCTGACGCCGGTCACGATGCCGATAGCATCGCGTTTGCCGAAGGGAACGCTGACCCGACAGCCGGGAACCACCTGCATACCGGGGGGTAACAAATAGTCAAATGTGCGGCTTAAAGGGACAGGTAGAGCAACGTGAGCAACGGGCATTGGCGGTCCAGGCTATAAAAAAATGACGAGATAGTGTACACTGTGTGACTCGGAATGCATGAACATGATTGCGCGGTCACTTTATATTCTGTATGATTCGCCGCCTTTGATGCATTCCGCATCAGAGACCTAATCATTTACACCACGCGTGGTGTCCGACGGCAAAACGGTTGGATAGCGACGCGGCCTAAACAGAGGTTTTCCCATGAAACAAGGTATTCACCCTAAATACGAAGTTGTTACTGCTAACTGTTCTTGCGGTAACGTTATCAAAATCGGTTCTACCGTTGGTCACGACCTGAACCTGGACGTTTGTGGCGAATGCCACCCGTTCTACACTGGTAAGCAGCGTGAAGTGGCTACCGGTGGCCGCGTTGACCGCTTCAACAAGCGTTTCAGCGTACCGAGCAGCAAATAAGCTTCGCTCGATAGCAAAAAAAGGCGCCGGTGGCGCCTTTTTTGTTGCCTGCTATTTGTGTTTTACGGGTAAACACGTCTTTAAAGGCAAGGTTTCTTTCTACCTACCCGGTTTGCTTAATATTCCCAGGTATCTGGATCTACACCCAGTTCGCGCATCAGGATTTTGGCGGCTTCCGGAATTTCATCACTGCGTTCTTTACGCAGATCTTCATCGTTCGGTAGCGGCTGGCCCGTAAAGGCATGAAGAAACGCTTCGCACAACAATTCACTGTTAGTGGCATGGCGCAGGTTGTTCACCTGGCGACGTGTGCGCTCGTCTGTCAAAATCTTTAATACTTTCAGCGGAATGGAAACCGTGATCTTTTTAACTTGTTCGCTTTTTTTACCGTGTTCAGCGTAAGGGCTGACATACTCGCCGTTCCACTCAGCCATGGGACACCTTAAATTTATCAAATAAAAATAAAATTCTGAAAACCCGGGGATTATGCCCGATTTCCACAGATCTCACTATAGCCATCGTCCTTGTAAAATTCTGGCCTGACGCTGTTCACTTTGTCAGCGGATGCAGGTTCGTGCTTTACTGGGCCAGGACACCGCTTTGCGTCCGCAAATCAAGGCATACCGCTATAATTTTAGCGGGTATTATCACATTGCTCAATCTATACGCAAAGAAGTTTAGATGTCCAGATGTATTGACGTCTATCCCGCTAACGATTAATCTTTACACCCTCATCCTCTATTTATCCCGTCAGGGAGCAACAACTATGACGCTCAAGCAAGGCACAATCGCGGTTAGCAGTGGACTCAACATTGACCAGCAGTATGGATGTGTTGTTCCTCCTATTACCCTTTCCAGCACGTATAATTTCGAAGATTTCAATCAGCCACGCGCCCACGACTATTCCCGTCGCGGTAATCCTACGCGTGACGTGGTGCAGCGCGCATTGGCGAGTCTTGAAGGGGGCGCGGGTGCCGTGCTGACCAGCAGCGGGATGTCTGCTATTCATCTGGTGTGTACGGTGTTTCTTAAGCCGGGAGATTTGCTTGTTGCTCCGCACGACTGCTACGGCGGCAGCTATCGCCTGTTTGATAGCCTGAGCAAGCGGGGTGCCTATCGCGTCCTGTTTGTCGACCAGGGTGACCCAGAGGCATTGCAGGCTGCGCTGGAGCAGAAGCCTAAGCTGGTCCTGATTGAAACGCCGAGCAATCCACTGCTGCGCGTGGTGGACATCAAGGCGATTTGCGACGCTGCGCATGCGGCAGGCGCGCTGACGGTGGTGGATAACACCTTCCTGAGTCCGGTCCTGCAACAGCCTCTGAAGCTGGGTGCTGACTTGGTCGTGCATTCCTGTACTAAATACCTCAACGGCCATTCTGACGTGGTTGCAGGTACGGTGATTTCCAAAACCGCCGAGCATGCGACCGAGCTGGCCTGGTGGGGGAACAACATCGGCGTCACCGGCGCGGCATTTGACAGCTATCTTCTGCTGCGTGGCCTGCGTACCGTCGGCGTTCGCGTGAAGCAGCAGCAGGAAAATGCACTGGCAATTGTTGCTTATTTACAGAAACAATCGTTAGTGAAAAAGCTGTATCATCCTTCTCTGCCAGAGAATCAGGGCCACGAGATTGCACGACGTCAACAAAGTGGTTTTGGGGCGATGGTAAGCTTCGAGTTTGCAGGTGATGAGGCAAGTTTGCGTCACTTCCTGTCTGAGTTAAAACTTTTCACGCTGGCCGAATCATTGGGCGGGGTTGAGAGTCTGATTTCACATACCGCCACCATGACCCACGCTGGCATGGCACCGGAAGCGCGTAAAGCCGCCGGGATTTCCGACAGTCTGCTCCGCGTTTCTGTCGGTCTTGAAGATAGCGAAGACTTAATTGCCGACCTGGAACAGGCTTTCCAGTCGGTCGCAAAGAGGTAAGTAATGAGTGCAATAGCGGTTGCAGCGCCGGCAGGAAGTCGGCAGTTACATAAATTTGGCGGTAGCAGTCTGGCCGACGCAAAGTGTTATCTGCGCGTAGCGGGCATTATGGCCGAATACGGTAATCCTGGCGATATCATGGTGGTCTCTGCCGCAGGCAGCACGACGAACCAGCTGATTAACTGGCTAAAACTCAGCCAGAATGACCGGATTTCGGCTCATCAGGTGCAGCAGGCGCTGCGTCGATATCAGAGTGAGTTGATTACCGCACTGCTGCCACCGGAAATGGCTGAACCGCTGATTGCGACCTTTATTCACGACCTTGAACGCTTGGCCGTGCTGCTCGACGGCAAAATCACCGATGCAGTTTACGCCGAGGTGGTGGGGCATGGCGAGGTGTGGTCCGCACGCCTGATGTCTGCGCTGCTTGCCAAAAAGGACATTCCTTCTGCCTGGCTCGATGCCCGCGATTTCCTGCGTGCCGAACGTGCTGCACAGCCGCAGGTAGATGAAGGCCGTTCTTATCCGTTGCTGCAACAGCTTCTGGCGCAGCATCCGCATCAATATCTGGTCGTGACCGGGTTCATCTCGCGCAATGATGCGGGTGAAACCGTGCTGCTTGGCCGCAACGGCAGCGACTATTCTGCCACGCAGATTGGCGCGCTGGCGGGCGTAAGCCGAGTCACCATCTGGAGCGATGTCGCCGGTGTTTACAGCGCTGACCCGCGCAAGGTGAAAGATGCCTGTTTGCTGCCCTTGCTGCGTCTCGACGAGGCCAGCGAGCTGGCGCGTCTGGCCGCCCCGGTGCTGCATACCCGCACGCTGCAGCCGGTCTCGGGTAGCGATATCGATTTACAGCTGCGCTGCAGCTATCAGCCGGAACAGGGCTCCACGCGCATCGAACGCGTGCTGGCGTCCGGGACCGGCGCCAAGATTGTTACCAGCCACGACGATATCTGCCTGATTGAGGTTGCCGTAGCGCCGAGCCATGATTTTGCGCTGGTGCAAAAGGACGTCGAGCTGGTGCTCAACCGTGCGCAGGTGAAGCCGCTCGCGACCGGCGTTCACGCCGACCGTAATCTGCTTCAGCTCTGCTATACCTCTGAAGTGGTCAACAGCGCGCTCGCCGTCCTGGAAGAGGCTGCACTGCCGGGTCGGCTGGTGCTGCGTGAAGGGCTTGCAATGGTGGCATTGGTTGGCGCAGGCGTGTGCAAAAATCCGTTGCACAGCCACCGTTTTTATCAGGAACTGAAAGACCAGCCGGTCGAGTTTGTCTGGCAGGCGGAGGACGGTATCAGCCTGGTGGCCGTACTGCGCGTCGGGCCGACCGAGCATCTGATTCAGGGTCTGCACAATACGCTGTTCCACGCCGAGAAACGCATTGGGCTGATGCTGTTCGGCAAAGGGAATATCGGCTCGCGCTGGCTCGAGCTGTTTGCCCGTGAGCAGAAAAATATCTCCGCACGCAGCGGCTTTGAGTTTGTGCTGGCCGGCGTGGTCGACAGCAAGCGCAGCCTGCTAAGCTATGACGGGCTGGACGCCAGCCGTGCATTAGCCTTCTTCGACGATGAAGCGCGTGAGCACGACGAGGAGTCGCTGTTCCTGTGGATGCGTGCCCATCCTTACGATGATTTAGTGGTGCTTGACGTAACGGCAAGCGCCGAGCTGGCGGACCAGTATCTTGATTTCGCCAGCTATGGTATTCACGTCATTGGTGCCAACAAACTCGCCGGCGCATCATGCAGCGACAAGTATCGCCAGATTCGCGATGCGTTCGCCAAGACCGGCAGTCACTGGCTCTATAACGCCACCGTGGGCGCAGGTTTACCTATCAACCACACGGTGCGTGACCTGCGCGACAGCGGCGACAGTATTTTGGCCATCAGCGGCATCTTCTCCGGCACCTTGTCATGGCTATTCCTGCAGTTTGACGGCACGCAGCCGTTTACCGAGTTGGTGGATTTGGCCTGGCAGCAAGGACTTACCGAGCCCGATCCGCGCGTTGACCTGTCGGGTCAGGACGTGATGCGCAAGCTGGTTATCCTGGCGCGTGAAGCCGGTTATGACATTGAGCCTAATCAGGTTCGCGTTGAATCACTGGTACCGGAAGACTGTGCCACTGGCTCCGTCGATCAGTTCTTTGAAGGTGGCGAAGCGCTAAACGAGCAAATGTTGCAACGCCTTGAAGCGGCCAGAGAGATGGGGCTGGTGCTGCGTTATGTCGCGCGATTTGATGCCAATGGCAAAGCGCGTGTTTGCGTCGAAGCCGTGCGTGAGGACCATCCGTTGGCTTCTCTGCTGCCCTGCGACAACGTTTTTGCTATCGAAAGCCGCTGGTATCGTGATAACCCGTTGGTCATTCGCGGACCCGGTGCCGGGCGCGATGTTACGGCCGGCGCCATCCAGTCTGATCTTAACCGCTTGACCCAACTGCTTTAATTTCATCCCCCTGCACAACTCTGCTGCAGGGGGATTCTTCATCTCCCTCGCGAACTTGAAATTCTCTCAATTTGAGTGAAGATTAATCATTGCCCGAAACTATTTTTGAGTTGACTATTTGACCAAAAACCCGCATTTTCTATCTATACGTTTAGACGTCTAGACGCTTATCAGGCGGCGCCGATAAGTAAAACGATGTGATGAAGAGGTAGAGACAGCATGAGCTTTTTCCACGCCAACCAGCGCGAAGCGTTAAACCAGAGTCTGGCCGAATTACAGGGTCAAATTAACGTCTCTTTCGAATTCTTCCCGCCGCGAACCCGCGAAATGGAAGACACGTTGTGGAGCTCTATTGACCGTCTCAGCAGCCTCAAGCCGAAATTCGTTTCTGTGACTTACGGGGCTAACTCAGGCGAGCGCGACCGGACGCACAGCATCATTAAAGGCATTAAGGAGCGTACTGGTCTTGAAGCGGCGCCGCATCTGACCTGTATCGATGCATCGCCTGCCGAGCTGCGTCAAATCGCACAGGACTACTGGAACAGCGGTATCCGTCACATCGTAGCGCTGCGCGGTGATTTACCGCCAAACAGCGGCAAGCCAGAGATGTATGCGACCGACCTGGTGCACCTGCTCAAAGACGTCGGTGATTTTGATATTTCCGTTGCGGCTTATCCGGAAGTGCATCCAGAAGCGAAGAGCGCACAGGCTGACCTGATTAACCTGAAGCGTAAAATCGATGCCGGTGCTAACAGCGCGATTACCCAATTCTTCTTCGACGTAGAAAGCTATCTGCGTTTCCGTGACCGCTGCGTATCAGCCGGGATTGACGTTGAGATTGTGCCGGGCATTCTGCCGGTCTCTAACTTCAGACAGCTGCAACGCTTTGCCACTATGACCAACGTGCGTGTGCCAAACTGGATGACCAACATGTTTGCCGGACTGGATGACGACGCTGAAACGCGCAAAATGGTCGGTGCCAATATTGCGATGGACATGGTGAAGATTCTCAGCCGTGAAGGGGTGAAGGACTTTCACTTTTATACGCTGAACCGTGCCGAAATGAGCTATGCCATTTGCCACACGCTAGGCGTTCGCCCAGGCGTGCCGGCATCTTTAGCGCAGTAGCGTCGTTGGCTGCTTTTTCATCCCGGTCACTGACTTGTGTACGCTTCCGGGAATCTGTTCAATTACCCCCAACGCCGCTACCGTTTTAAAGATAATGGCTTTTAGCCGGTATTACGCATGCCTGCGGCAACGCCTGCGATAGTCACCATCAGCGCCTGCTCGACGCGGGCATCCAGTTCACCTTGTGCCTCAAGCTCGCGCGAGCGATGCAGCAGCTCTGCCTGAAGTACGTTCAGCGGGTCGGTGTAGACGTTACGCAGCGCGATAGACTCGGCAATCCACGGCAGATCAGCCATCAGGTGATCGTCGTTGGAGATAGCCAGCACAACCTTGATATCGTTACTCAGCTGCTCGCGCAGTTTCTGGCCCAGCGGCCACAGATCTTTGCTTACCAGACGCTGATCGTAGTACTCCGCCAGCCACAAATCGGCCTTGGCAAATACCATTTCCAGCATACCAATACGCGTCGAGAAGAACGGCCAGTCACGGCACATCGACTCGAGTACGTCACGTTTACCTGCATCAACCACCGCCTGTAAACCCGCACCCGCACCCAGCCACGCAGGCAGCATCAGGCGGTTCTGCGTCCAGGCGAAGATCCACGGGATGGCGCGCAGGCTTTCGACGCCGCCGCTAGCCTTACGTTTGGCAGGGCGAGAGCCGAGCGGCAGCTTGGCCAGCTCCTGCTCTGGGGTCGCCGAACGGAAGTAAGGCACGAAGTCTTTATTCTCGCGCACGTAGCCGCGATACATGTTGCAGGAAACCTCGGACAGCTGGTCCATCACCTCGACCCAGGCCTTTTTAGGCTCAGGTGGCGGCAGCAGGTTGGCTTCGAGAATAGCGCCGGTGTAGAGCGCGAGGCTGCTGATGGTCACTTCCGGCAGGCCATATTTGAAGCGGATCATCTCACCCTGTTCGGTGACGCGCAGGCCGCCTTTAAGGCTGCCCGGAGGCTGCGACAGCAGCGCCGCGTGAGCCGGCGCACCCCCGCGACCAATCGAACCGCCGCGACCATGGAACAGCGTCAGCAGCACGCCCGCTTTCTCGCAGGTTTTGATTAACGCATCCTGCGCACGATACTGCGCCCACGAGGCTGCCATAACTCCTGCGTCTTTCGCCGAGTCAGAGTAGCCAATCATCACCATCTGTTTGCCCTGAATAAAGCCGCGATACCAGTCAATGCTCAGCAGTTGCGTCATGACGGAGTCTGCATTGTTCAGATCGTCAAGGGTTTCGAACAGCGGCGCAACCGGCATCGCAAACGGGCAACCCGCTTCTTTGAGCAGCAGGTGAACCGCCAGCACGTCGGACGGGGTACGCGCCATCGAAATGACGTAGGCCGCAATCGAGCCTTCTGGCGCTTCGGCCGCAACCTGACAGGTATCCAGCACTTCTTTGGTTTCAGGGCTTGGCGTCCACTTGCGTGGCACCAGCGGACGCGGTGAGTTCAGTTCGCGGATCAGGAACGCCTGTTTATCGCTCTCGGACCAGCTCTCATAATCGCCCAGTCCCAGGAAACGGGTTATCTCGGCAATGGCCTCGGTATGGCGGGTGCTTTCCTGACGGATGTCGATACGCACCAGCGGCACGCCGAAGCAGCGCACGCGGCGCAGGGTATCGAGCAACTGACCGTTGGCAATGATGCCCATGTTGCAGGCTTGCAGTGACTGATAGCAGGCATACAGCGGCGCCCACAGCTGGTCGTTGTTTACCAGCAGGTCTTTAGGACGCGGCAGGGATTCGCCTTTCAAGCGGGCTTCCAGATAAGCCTGGGTCGACAGCAGCTGAGTGCGAATATCTTTCATAATGGTGCGATATGGCTCGACGACGTCTTCACCACCGGCCAGCTCACGCAGCTCAGGCGTTGCTTCGGTCATCGACAGCTCGGAAATCAGTACGTGGATATCGCGCAGGAACAGGTCCGTTGCCTTCCAGCGGCTCAGCTGGAGCACGTGGCGCGTAATGGCAGCAGTGACGTTCGGGTTGCCATCGCGGTCGCCGCCCATCCAGGAGGTAAAGCGTACCGGCACGGCTTCGACCGGCATTTTGTAGTCAAGTGAGGTTTCAAGCTGTTCGTTGAACTCACGCAGGAAGGCCGGAACGCCTTCCCAGAGGCTGTTTTCAACCACCGCAAAGCCCCACTTGGCTTCGTCGACCGGCGTTGGGCGAATCTTGCGGATTTCGTCCGTGTGCCATGACTGGGCAATCAGCTGGCGCAGGCGGCGCATAATCTGCTTACGCTCATAGTCGGCCAGATCGTTATGGTCGAGTTGTTTCAGGCAGTTGTTGATTTCAACAAGCTTGTGGATCAGGGTACGACGAGCAATTTCGGTTGGGTGCGCGGTTAACACCAGCTCGATCGAAAGCTCTTCAACGGCGTCGCGCAGCTGCTGGTCGGACAGATTCTTCGACTTCAGACGGTCAATCAGCTGGGCCAACGCTTCAGGGTTGCTGGCTGCCTCGCCGTGCGGAGAAATGCTGTGGTATTGCTCGGCAACGTTGGTCAGGTTAAGGAACTGACTGAATGCACGGGCAACCGGAAGTAATTCGTCGTTGGATAAATTTTGCAGCGTGGTCAGCAGTTCCTGACGGTCGGCCTCATTACCTGCACGAGAGGATTTAGAGAGTTTGCGGATTTTCTCTACGCGATCAAGGACCTGCTCTCCCAGCGTGTCTTTGATGGTCTCTCCAAGCAGTTTGCCCAGCGTGCTGACATTACTTCGCATTGCGGAATATTGTTCGTTCATATTACCTCTGACCCGTTTCTTGTTTGATTTCTTATGTCTTGTAAATAACTTTCACCCGTAAGGCGCATTTGCCTCTGTCTATCCCGCCTTCATGGCAATAATCAGTCGTCCAAATTTAGTACTGTAGGAAGTTACCGCAAAAACCCCAATTTCCTTATTAGAAAATCGCTGAATCGAGTAATCAGACTGAAATTTAATTACAGCCGGTAGGTTATTAGTCTGGCTAATTGGCCGTTTTGTACAATATCAAAGGGCACCTTTCGATGCCCCTTTTTTTGTTACATATTTTTAACAATACTAAAACGAGTTTAGCTGAATTAGTGATGACAGTAGTGATGAACCACTTGAGTTATCAGTTCGCGCGTCGGTTTGATGAAGGCGGTATCGATATATTCATCAGGCTGGTGGGCCTGATCGATTGAGCCAGGACCGAGAACCAGCGTCGGGCACAGTTCCTGAATAAACGGCGCCTCGGTGCAGTAGTTAACGATTTCAGTTTCGGTTCCCAGCAGCTTCTCGACCACCTGCACCAGGCGGTGATCCGGCGGACATTCATAGCCCGGAATCGGTGGATGCAGCGCTTCAATGGTCAGACGGCCCGGCCAGCGACTGCTGACAGGCTCAAGCGTTTCGTTAAGCAATTCGTCTAAATCCGACAGCGTCAGGCCCGGCAGCGGGCGAATATCCATGTGCAGTTCACAGCAGGCACAGATGCGGTTTGCCGCATCACCGCCGTTGATGTGGCCAAAGTTCATGGTCGGATAAGGAATCGCAAAGCCGCTGTGGTTGTAGCGCGTTTGCAGCGTCTTACGCAGTTCCATCAGATGGGTGATGGAGTCATGCATTAGCTCAATCGCATTAATGCCGCGTGAAGGGTCGCTCGAGTGGCCCGACTGGCCGGTGATACGAATGGCGTTAGAGATGTGGCCTTNCGACTGGCCGGTGATACGAATGGGGTTAGAGATGTGGCCTTTGTGTGCGCGCACCGGTTTTAGCGAGGTTGGCTCACCGATGATGGCGCAGTCTGGACGGATGGACGAGGTTTTAGCGAAGTAGCTGGCACCGGCCATCGTCGTTTCTTCATCTGCGGTCGCCAGAATGTACAGCGGCTTGCTGAGCTTCTCGGTATCGATATCACGTAATGCATCGACGATAAACGCGAAAAAGCCTTTCATGTCAGCGGTGCCCAGTCCGTAGAGCCTGTTTTCGTGCTCGGTTAGGGTGAAGGGGTCGCGCGTCCAGCGTCCATCATCGAAAGGTACGGTATCGGTATGACCCGCCAACAGCAGGCCGCCAGCACCTTCACCAATGCTGGCCAGCATGTTGAATTTATTGCGCGTATTAGGTACCGGCTGAATCTCGACCTTGAAGCCCAAATCGCTGAACCAGCCCGCCAGCAAGTTGATTAGGGTTTCATTGCTCTGATCCAATGCGCTGTCGGTGGCACTGATCGAAGGCGTGGCGATTAACTCGCGGTATAGCTCAATAAAAGGAGGTAATTTCATCTTCACTGTTGACAGCCTTTGGTTAGGGTAATATAAATATTCATGCATTTTATGTGAATAAAAATACATTAAGCCGGTTCGTAAGGAAACCCCAAAAACACGCAGGTTTTGGTGTGAATGTAAAAGGGTCGAACAGGCTGAATTTCGCGGGCTTCTGGCGTAAAAAACGCAGTGAGCCCTCTATTTTTTAAAAGAAGGTGAACTGAGCCCATGTTGAATACGCTGATTGTTGGTGCCACCGGTTATGCGGGAGCGGAACTCGCGCTCTACCTAAATCGTCACCCACATATGAACATAACCGGTTTAACGGTTTCAGCGCANACCCACTTATGAACATAACCGGTTTAACGGTTTCAGCGCAAAGTGCAGATGCAGGAAAGTTACTGTCCGACCTGCACCCGCAGCTGAAAGGCATCGTCGATCTGCCTGTTTTACCTTTGGAAAACGTCGCAGAAGCCGCGAAGGGCGTTGACGTTGTTTTTTTAGCCACGGCACATGAAGTCAGCCACGACCTGGCACCACAGTTCCTGGCGGCCGGTTGTATCGTGTTCGACCTCTCGGGTGCCTTCCGCGTTAAAGACCCGGCGTTTTATACTCAGTTCTACGGTTTTGAGCATCAACACCAGGACTGGCTCGACAAGGCTGTTTACGGTTTGGCCGAGTGGCAGGCAGACAAGCTGAAAGAAGCGCAGCTGATTGCCGTACCGGGTTGCTACCCGACGGCGGCCCAGCTGGCTATCAAACCCCTGTTAGAAAAAGACCTGCTTAATCAGGATCAGTGGCCGGTTATCAACGCGACCAGCGGCGTGAGCGGGGCAGGGCGTAAAGCTAGCCTGGGGACCAGCTTCTGCGAGGTCAGTCTGCACGCATACGGCGTATTCAATCACCGTCATCACCCGGAAATCTCTACCCATCTGGGGACGCCGGTTATCTTCACCCCGCATCTGGGCAGCTTCCCACGCGGTATTCTGGCCACCGTGACCTGCCGCCTGAAGCCAGGCGTGAGCGCTGAACAGGTTGCCGAGGCATTCCAGAGTGCCTATGCCAACAAACCGCTGGTGCGTCTGTACGAAAAAGGCATGCCGGCGCTGAAGAGCGTGGTGGGTCTGCCGTTCTGCGATATTGGCTACGCCGTTCAGGGTGAGCACGTCATTATTGTTGCGGCAGAAGATAACCTGCTGAAAGGGGCATCGGCGCAGGCGGTTCAGTGTCTGAACCTGCGCTTCGGTTTCCCGGAAACGACGTCACTGGTTTAAGTGATTGAACTGAATAACAATTCGTTAGTTGGCTAACGGATTGTTAATTTTATAAAACACCTTCTTTTGAGCGTTTCTTGATCGCCTCATGGATGGTAAATTAAAGAACAATT
>JXPB01086164.1:0-15879 GCA_001015115.1 Eutreta diana | reverse complement strand
GTCAGGTATTTAATTGGTGGGTTAATAGCAAGATTTTAAGATTAAAAGCTCAATTTCTCTTGCTTTATGATGGATTCCCGCCTACGCAGGAATGACATTAAAAGCTTTTCCTGAGCCATGCAATGCAACAACGCTGGACAAGCCACGAGATGACCGTGGTGGAACTGATCCACGCAAGCCTTAAGCAGGGATGCCACCGATTCGTACAACTTAGCCCTTTCTTATTCTATTTCTGTACTTTTTCTTTGTAGAAAATATAATAATACCAACCCTATAGGTGTCATAAAAGGACACAAAAGAAAACAAAGTACCATACCTATAACTTTAAAAAACAGCCATATTATATCGCCCATCATTTTAGTGTTATAATCATTTACGATGATCTTATTAACTACTATTATCACCTTATCATTTTCAACGATCTTGTCACCTGTTATTACATTATTACTCCTTATAAAATCTATTATTGTCTCATATGCAAATCGTGAATATGGATAGAGAAATGGATAAATAATAGCCGGTATGATTATTTCAAAAGATAATTTACCGATAACCAGTACAAAAAAACAGNGATTATTTCAAAAGATAATTTACCGATAACCAGTACAAAAAAACAGGATATAGCAGCACCAAAAATAAACTGTCTAAAATAGTAATATGGATTTATACTACAAAATAAAGTTATAATAAATTTAATTAATTTTTGCACAGTAAATTTTTAGTAGAATTTTTATCCCTAAAAACTAAAATAAAATTAAAATAAAAACAACTATTTTTTTAAAATTAATAATGACTATGCCTAATTATATAGCTAACTTCTTATCCATATCAGCAAATACTTCTTCCCATGAGCCGGTAGTTGCTGCTTTTGAATATTCGGTTGCCCTATTTTCAAAGAAGTTTGTATGCTCAACACCATTTAGCATTTCATCAAGCCATGGCAGAGGGTTATTTTTTACCATATAAATATCTTTTAGCCCTAGCTGAAACAAACGTCTGTCTGCGATATATCTAATATATAATCTTACCTCATCAGCCGTTAGCCCTTCAATCCCTCCTACTTCAAAAGCAAGAGCAATAAACGCATCTTCAAAATGTACAATAGTTGTACAAGCTTTATAGATACGACTACGTAAATTTTCTGTCCAGACTTCAGGATTTTCTCTAACGAAAGTTTTAAAGAGTGTAATAATAGAATTAGTATGCAGCGTTTCATCACGCACTGACCAAGCAATAATCTGCCCCATACCTTTCATTTTATTAAAACGTGGAAAATTAAGCATAATAGCAAAAGATGCAAATAGCTGTAATCCTTCTGTAAAAGCTCCAAATACTGCAAGCGTAGTTGCTATATCCTCGTTAGTAGCAACCCCAAATTGCTGCATATAATCATATTTATCTTTCATTTCCTTGTATTTAAGAAACGCAGAATATTCTACTTCAGGCATCCCTACAGTATCAAGCAAATGTGAGTATGCTGCAATATGTACTGTTTCCATATTAGAAAAAGCAGATAACATCATCATTACTTCAGTGGGTTTAAATACTCGTGAATAATGCTTCATATAGCAATTATTTACTTCAATATCAGCTTGTGTAAAAAAGCGAAATATTTGCGTTAATAAATGCTTCTCACCTGGGGTTAAATTATATTTCCAATCTTTAACATCATCAGCAAGCGGTACTTCTTCCGGTAGCCAATGAATTTTTTGTTGAGTGTGCCAAGCTTCATATGCCCAAGGATATGAAAATGGCTTATAAATCGGACTTGCATCAAGTAATGACATATGCTTTCTTTTTATTTATTTTTTTAATTTTTTTATTGATTGCCATATTCCGTTGTGATGGCTTTGTTGCATAGCTTAAAAAATAACCTAAAATCGTCATTGCGAGGAGCATAGCGACGAAGCAATCTCAGAAACCCTTATGAGATTGCTACGCTCCTTGCAGTCTCATAACTTATGACGTTTCCGATTTACTGGCAAGCTAAGCATTCTTCATACTTATTAGCTTCGGCTAGTTTATCA
Source organism: Eutreta diana (assembly GCA_001015115.1). Lineage (NCBI taxonomy): Eukaryota > Metazoa > Arthropoda > Insecta > Diptera > Tephritidae > Eutreta > Eutreta diana. The sequence goes on along the minus strand of JXPB01086164.1, from coordinate 13,852 downwards.
TTTTGTTTTTCTAAATCTTTAAAATCTCCCTTTAATACATCGTGCGAAACTTTATCAGCTCGTTGAATTGATGTTGATCTACAATAATATAAACTTTTAACTCCTTTTTTCCAAGCTTTAAAATGAATATCATTTAGATATTTTTTGCTAACATTACCGGGTAGAAAGACATTTAAAGATTGTGCCTGAGTAATATAAGGAGTACGATCTGCTGCTAGCTCTATCAGCCAATTTTGATCAATTTCATAGGCAGTTTTAAAGACTTGCTTTTCTTCTTCAGTTAAGAATGTTAGATGCTGCACTGATCCTTCGTGAGTACTAATTGAAGACCAAACTTGATCATTATTAAATCCTTTTTCCTCTAATAACCTTTCTAAGTGCTTATTACGTACATTAAAAGAGCCAGTTAAGGTTTTCTGTACGAAACTATTAGCGGCAAACGGCTCTATTCCTGGTGATGCATTTCCTGCTATCACTGAAATTGAAGTAGTAGGAGCTATTGCTGTTTTATTACTAAAACGCTCATTGCTTCCTGCATCTAATGCATCAGGACAAGCACCTTTCTCTTTACCAATTTTAATAGATGCTTCTTCTACTTCCTTAGATACATATTCAAATATTTTTTTATTCCAGACCTTTGCCATAACCGATTCTATCGGTACTTTTTTCATTTGTAAGAATGAGTGGAATCCCATAACACCAAGCCCAACGCTTCGCTCACGAAAAGCTGAGTATTTAGCTCTTGCCATAGTGTCAGGTGCTTTATTGATGAAATCTTCTAAAACGTTATCAAGAAATAGCATAATAGTTGGTATGAATTCTTTATCATCTTTCCATTCTTCATAATATTCTAAATTTAGAGAAGAAAGACAACAAACGGCAGTTCTTGATTTACCTAGATGATCAATACCGGTTGGCAATGTAATTTCACTGCAAAGATTGGACATCTTAACATGTAAGCCTAACTTTTTATGATGCTTAGGTATTGACTTATTAACACTATCGATAAATAACAGATAAGGCTCGCCAGTTTCTATTCTGGTAGTAAGCAGCTTAACCCATAAATCTCTTGCTCTAACTTTACTTACAACTTTTTTGGTAGCAGGACTAATAAGCTCGAAGTCTGTATTATTTTCAACGGCTTGCATAAATTTATCGGTTATGGCAATGCCGTGGTGAATATTAAGAGATTTTCGGTTAACGTCCCCACCTGTTGGGCGTCTTATGTCAATAAATTCTTCGATTTCAGGATGATCAATAGGTAGATATACAGCCGATGAGCCTCGTCTAATAGATCCTTGAGAAATAGCAAGGGTCATAGAATCCATTACCTTAATAAAAGGTATAATGCCCGATGAATGTCCTTTATTGTGAATTGCTTCATTAATAGATCTAACATTACCCCAATAACTTCCTATTCCGCCACCGCGTGAGGCAAGCCAAACATTTTCCGTCCATAAATTTACTATATCATCTAAACTATCATCTGTCTCATTTAAAAAACAAGAGATGGGTAGCCCCCTATCAGTGCCACCATTACTTAAAATAGGTGTTGCCGGCATAAACCACATTTTGCTCATATACTCATATAGCTTCTGAGCATGCTCTTTATTTTCAGCATAGTAACTAGAAACACGAGCAAATAAATCTTGAAAATCTTCGCCTTTCATAAGATATCGATCTCGCAAAATTGCCTTACCAAAAGGTGTAAGTAAATCGTTGTAATTATTATTGATATTTATTTGAAGTTTATTTTTTTTTGCTGTGCTCATTATAGTACTAACTAATGGGGTTGGTAGAAGCTAATTAAGTATAAAACTTTTTCTTAAGTAGACACTAGAATAAGAGTTTATTCAACATAAATATTTATAATTATTTTAGATTTACCCCTTGACAGTTGATAGTTCAAAGCAAACTCAAGCGAGTATTAAATTTCCTTAAATTTTATAAATTATGTAGGATAGTTGCATTATTGTAATGATAGTATTTATGAAAATAGATATTAACTTGTCCAATCCAACTCTACATAGTTTAGTTCAGAAAACTCTCCAATTTGATCAGTATGGTTTATATTATTTTTATCTAGACTTTTAGAAGCATTTTCATAATACTCTAACGTGTCTTCATCGTTATAACGAGGTTGTAATTGTTCGTTTTTGGTAAATTTTAAAGGATCAAACATTTCTATATATTTTTAGTCTAATAATTGTTCTTTTTCTTTATCTAAAATAACATCATTTTCATTTAAGTAATTATATAGTTTTTGTAAAAAAGTATAATATTTATCGCCTTTACATAATCCATAACGAGCAAGGAACATCGTATTAATATCTTTAATCTTTTCCGTTATTAATATTTTTTCAAAAAGCTCTAAATCATAAGTATGAAGAGCTACGCACATGATATTATTATGCGTTATTTTACTTTTTATTATTTTAATTTTTTCTAGAAAACTATATTTAGACCACTTCACAATTTGTATATATCTTAATTTTAATTAGCCATAAACTAACGTTAAATTAAAATTTGTAAAGTAATAATTTTAGTCTTTAAGGAAATTTTTAGGCATTCGGTAATAAATTGTATTATAAAATTTATCACTTTCTGGAAATTTTCGTGTGCGGATAGAAAAGTTACCGAAATTTCTGATTTCGATACGGTTTTGTTCTTTAAGTTAAGGATTAAATTCACAGAATCACTAGCATCTTCTTTAGAAAGATAATCCAGCTGCTTATGTATTTTATTTATTAAATCAATTTTAGTAGCCATGATTAGAAATTGCCTTAATTCCATTAAAACTATTTTTGAAAAAACTAGGGACTAAACTGTCGAAATCTTCAAGCATCATTTCCACTAATTTAGGTTTTGGTTTTAGCTGATAGTCTTTAATTGTTAATTTAGCATCGATTTTTTTCTCATCTTGCAACCATTTTAAGGCTGTATCCTCATTACCTATACTATCTACCAGCTTTAGTTTTACAGCCTGACGTCCTGAATATATTCTGCCATCAGCGAGTTTTTTGACTTCATCTATAGGAATTTTACGTCTTTCAGCAACGAGTTCAATGAAAAAATTGTAAGTATCTTCTATATTTTCCATAACCGCTACCCTTACATTTTCAGTAAGTTTTTCAGTAGGGTTTGGGGCAGCTTTAAGCTCACCTGATTTAAAATTAAGAAAAGTAATTCCAAGTTTTTGTGCAAGGTCAGTTACCTCAGCAGTCTGTAATATTACCCCAATTGAACCTGTAATAGTTCCGTTATGACTAATGATATAATCACCCGCAAGAGAGATTAAATAACCACCACTTGCTGCCATCGTTCCCATAACTATAACTACTGGCTTCTTTTCGGATATTTTAAGCAAAATATTATAAATTTTTTCTGATCCTACTACTGTACCACCTGGGGAATTTACATTAACTATTAAGGCTTTAATATGAGAATCATCAACAATTTTCTTAAGCTTTTTATCACGCTTCTCATCTTCAAGTATTATGTCGTCAATTAATACCGAAGCTATATAATCATCATTATTATTGGCTAAAACTTCCGTTGGAACAAAATCTTTACAAATTAAGAAGAATGAAACACCAATTAAAATAATTGCTATTAACTTCCAGACTAATAAACGAGCCTTTATTTGTTTTCTTTCAATTAAATAATCAGGTGTTATATTCATTTTGCAATATATTTTTTAGTTTTTTGTCATTGCGAGGGGAGGCAAAGCCTGCTGTGTCACCCCGTGATTTATTCACGGGGTCCAGTTAAAAATATCAATAATATTGATATTTTTAGTTATTTTTCTGGATCCCGTGGTCAAGCAACTAGATGACACTTAGGACATTTTTTGATCCATGCGGGCAATGCCACCACGGGATGACCCCAAAACCTACTTACGTTCTGCTGGGCTTTTCATCATCTCAAAAAACTCATTATTAGTTTTAGTATGTTCTAGCTTTTTAAGCAAGAATTCTATTGCTTCACTGCTACCCATTGGGTCGATGATGCGGCGAAGAACCCACATTTTATTTAGCACTATTTTATCAACTAATAAATCTTCTTTTCTAGTTCCTGATCTAGTTATATCAATAGCAGGATAAATACGTTTATCAGCAATCTTACGATCTAGTACTATCTCAGAGTTACCTGTACCTTTGAACTCTTCGAAAATCACCTCATCCATACGTGAGCCTGTTTCAATTAAAGCCGTACCGATTATGGTAAGTGAACCACCATTCTCAATATTTCTTGCAGCACCAAAAAATCTTTTCGGACGCTGAAGTGCGTTAGCATCAACACCACCAGTTAATACCTTACCAGATGACGGCACTACAGTATTATAAGCACGAGCAAGACGTGTAATAGCATCAACTAAAATTACTACGTCTTTTTTATGTTCTACTAAACGCTTTGCTTTTTCAATGACCATTTCCGCAAGCTGTACGTGTCTACTTGCTGGCTCATCGAAAGTAGAGCTAACAACCTCACCACGCACAGAACGTTGCATATCTGTTACCTCTTCCGGTCTTTCATCTATTAACAACACAATTAAAAATACTTCTGGATTATTGGTAGTAATAGCATGTGCGATATTTTGTAGTAACACAGTTTTACCAGTACGGGGTGGTGCAACTATTAAAGCACGCTGACCTTTACCCATTGGTGCGACTAGCTCAATAACACGTGTACTAAAATCTTTGCTGTTGTCTTCAAGCTCTAGACCTAATTTTTCATCAGGATATAAAGGGGTGAGATTATCAAAATTGACACGGTGATAAGCTTTTGAAGGATCTTCAAAATTTACTTTATTCACCTTAAGTAGAGCAAAATAACGCTCACCCTCTTTCGGAGCTCTGATTCGTCCTTCCACAGTATCACCAGTACGAAGCCCAAAGCGACGAATCTGGCTTGGAGAAATATAAATATCATCAGGTCCTGCTAAATAATTTACTTCCGGAGAACGCAAAAAGCCAAACCCGTCAGGCAAAACTTCAAGTACTCCCTCGCCTACTATTGAACCACCCTGCTCTACAGATTTCTTTAAAATTGCAAAAACTAATTCTTGTTTACGCAAAGAACTAACATTTTCAATTTTTAGCTCTTCTGCTTGAGCTTGCAATTCTTCAGGCAATTTACGTTTTAATTCCTTTAAATTAATTATATTGCCGTTTTCTGCATAATGATTATTAAATTCAGGGTTATTTAATTGTTCTGGGGATTCTTTATTAGTTATACTCATTATTTTTATTATAATAGATTATAGTTGACATGAATGAAAAATTTAATTCCTTAAATGTAGAGGAAATATTACGTTTGTTTTAAATTAGGAATCAAACTAGATTTTTAGATTTATTCTTGTGGCTTGAAGAATTAATTTTATTTGTTAGCTTTATAAAGCTTTAATATATGTAATAAGGATATTAACAATCTAAAAGCATATTGTCAAGTATATACTGCTAATAAATGAAAAGTTGGTAGACGAAGTTTAATTTGAAAATTGACCATAATATTAATAAAAATGGATCAGCTTTTCCGTCATGACGAGAAAATTACATTTGCATCTCCTCTCAATGACGACTTTGACCCACAAGGCTTAATTAGGAATCCTTACTATCTCTAATTTCTTTGACTATGCTTAATAATTGAGGGAAATCTACTGACCCAGGGATTAACCTAGCATTAATTACATATGCAGGTACACCCTGAATTTTAAGATTTCTAGCTATCTGCATATTTTGAGCGATTAAATCTCTTATATCAGAACTGTCAGCTATCTCTTCAACTTCCGTGATATTTAAGTCATTTTTGGCTAATAATTCTTCGACAGTTTCTTTAGAAACATTTCTTATCTTCATTAATTCACTATGGACAGCTTTAAATTTGCTAGGGTTAATTTTATAAACTGCTAAAGCTATTTTTGCTAAATAATCAGAAGCATCACCAAGGATAGGTAATGGTCTTAACAAAATTTTCACTTCTGGATCATTTTGTAATAACTCATTTAAAGAAACATCACCTTTTTTACAGTAGGAACAAGAATAATCATAAAAAGCAACTATAGTTACATCACCGTCTTTATTACCTATGACAGGAAAATTTTGGCTATTCTCGATATCTAATTTGTTATCCTTAATATAGCTATTAACTTTGGTTTCACTTTCTTGTACTTTACGCTTTTGTAGATTTTCTATTGATTGTATTATTATTTCAGGAGTATTAAGTAAATATTCTTCGATAATCTTCTTAACTCTTTCTTCTTCACATTGTTTCGGCTCTTCATTTTGTTTAACTTTTATGGAAACAGGTTTTGTAGAAGAAGTTTTTATAGTCTTAAAAATAAATAAAACTCCTATAACTACTACAAATATAACTAATATCTTTCCAACAATATGCTGCATAAATAACCTTTAAAATTAATTTTATTTTGTTTCGGGCTAAGGTACGTCATTGCAAGGAGATGCAACTCCTACTGTGTCATCCCGTGGCTTGCTAACTAGATCCAGAAAAACAATAAAAAATATTACATATTTTTTCCTGGACCCCGTGAATAAATCACGGGGTGACAACTATACCTTACCCTTTACTTCTGTCTGATCAATCTACTCTGATCTCTCTTCCAATCTTTTTCTTTAATTGATTCTCTTTTATCGTGTAATTTTTTACCTTTAGCAATGCCAAGCTCAATTTTTATTTTGTTCTTTTTGTTAAAATACATAGACAAGGCAACTAGAGTATAACCCTTTATTTTAGTTTTACCGATAATTTTGTTTATTTCTTTCTTATGCAATAACAATTTACGTGGTCTTCTGGTAGAATGATTGAACCTATTTGCCTTTTCATATTCTGCAATATGACAATTATACAAAAATACCTCATTTCCCGTATCAGCTGCATGGCTCTCTTCTATAGATGCTTTACCTTGACGCAATGATTGAACTTCACTACCCTTTAATACAATACCTGCTTCTAGTCTTTCCTCAATAAAATAATTAAAGAGAGCTTTTTTATTTTGTGCAATAATTTTCTTATATTCCGTCATACTTTTATAGATAAGGATGTTATAATTTCCTCAATTTGTTTTTTAGTTGTATCTGTTGCTTCAGTTAAAGGCAAACGAATTTCGTTTGTGCAGAATCCTAAATAATGCATAGCGTACTTAACTGGAATTGGGTTTGATTCTACGAATAACGCTTTATATAAAGGTAATAATCTTTGATGAATCTCTAAAGCTCCTTTAACATCATTATTGTGCCATTTCTCTTGAAGCTCTTTGCACATTTTAGGGGTAATATTTGAAGCTACGGACACGCACCCTACTCCGCCTTGAGCATTAAAAGCAAGACTTAAATCATCATTACCACATAATAGATTAAATTCTTTATTAATTACAGATTTAATTCTAAGCGGTCTTTCCAAATCTATTCCTGCATCTTTTAAAGCTAAAATACGAGGTAACTTAGCGAGCTTAAATATCGTTTCATCGGCAAAATCGACTCCGGTTCTACCTGGAACTGAATATAGCATAATCGGCAAATTACTAGCTTCATGTATTGCTTCAAAATGTTTATAGATCCCACCTTGAGTAGGCTTCAAATATGACGGCGGACTAATCATAAAGCCGTCAACTCCGATTTTTGTAGATTCAGCAGCAAGCTCTATTGCACACACAGTATTATTTGAAGAACATCCGCTAATTACAGGAATACGCTTATTTATAATATCCTTAGCCGTCTGCAATAATAATTTATACTCTTTAAAGCTTAAACTACTTCCCTCACCTGTTGAACCTGCTATTACTATGGCATTCACTTCAGCATTTATTTGATGGTTTAAAATTTTTTCTAAAGCATCTAAATCTAGTTTATTATCTTTAAACGGCGTTATTATTGCTGTAATCAAACCCTTAAATATATTATTCATTGTTTTTCATTTTTATGTTGTTTTGTCATTGCGAGGATATATTGTTGCATGGCTTCAATGTCATTCCCGCGTAGGCGGGAATCCAGCATAAAGCGAGATAAATCGAGCTTTTTGTGTTTGTATTTTTTACTGGATTCCCGCCTACGCGGGAATGACATACTACCCCCTCACAATTTTACCATACTCTTCTTTCAAAACATCTGCAATTTTATGATCATTAAAAATAATTTTCTTATTACCAAAATCTATAGAATTAATATTCTGCACCTCAATTGCTGTACCAGTAGCAAAACAGCTGGTAAAATCTTCTATCTGTTCTAATTTTAGACGCTCTTCTTTTACTTCTAATCCTAAATTTTTTGCAATTTCAATAATAGTTTGTCTTGTTATACCATCTAAAAATCTATCAGCAATTGGAGTATATAGCACATTATCTTTAACAAAGAAAATATTTGTTGTAGTACATTCCGCAATATACCCCTCATAATCAAGTAATAATGCATCATCATAGCCAAGGTCTTTAGCCTCTTTCTTGCTTGTTATTGCCATGTTATAATGAGCAGCGGATTTAGATTGCACTGGCATCATATTAGGTGCAGCTTTACGCCATCTGCTTACATGCAAATTAAATCCTGCAACAAATGCTCGTGGCATAGAGGGAACAGCCGCAACCAAAACGTTAGTCGACAATTTAGGGTTAATAATATTTAAAGACTCACTCCCACACCAAACAAGCGGTCTTATATATGCATCCTGAATCTTATTTTTCTCTATTAATAATTCATGAGCTTTTATAATTTCTTCCACACTATAAGGCACTTTTAATCCTAAAGCTTCTGCTGATTTAATCAATCTTTCAGTATGTTCTTTAAGTTTAAAAACTTTCCCATTATAAGCCCGCTCACCCTCAAATACTGATCCTGAGTAATGCAAACTATGAGTTAAAGCATGCACTGTAGCAAGTTCATAAGGAACTAACTCACCATTAATCCAAATATACCAAAGATTATTTTCTGAATTTTTTGTCATTGTTATTAATTGTTATTTGTACTAGAGTAATTATGTTATTTCCGCATAGTGAATTGAAAAGCACTCTCGGTGTCACCTCGTGGCTTGTCCACGGGGTCCAATTAAAAATACGTTAGTATTTTTTATTATTTTTCTGGATCCCGTGGACAAGCCACGGGATGACAGAACACTGTCAATTTTTCAAATTAAACGAATTTATATGCAAGAATATAAGGCACATATCCTAATTGTTGATGATGATACCAGAATATTAGCACTTTTAAAGCAATTTTTAAATAAAAATGAGTTTTTAGTATCGACGGCTGTTTCAGCTATAGAGGCAAAGGATTTGTTAAAAACTTCTAATTATGACTTGATTATTTTAGACGTCATGTTACCAAGCGTTACAGGGCTTGATTTTGCTACTACCATTAGGGATGCTGGTAATAATATACCGATAGTAATGTTAACTGCTTTATCGGAAGCTGATGACCGTGTTAAAGGTCTTGAAGCTGGTGCGTCAGATTATGTTATTAAACCTTTTGAACCACGAGAATTATTATTGCGTATAAATAACTTGATTAATAATTATAATAATCCTAAAAAAGAAAAAAATATAACCAAATTTGGCAATAATTTTTATAATTATAATACTAAAGAATTTACTAAAAATGATCAGATAATTCCGCTTAGCTCTACTGAGCAAAAATTACTTGAAATATTTATAGAACGTCTTGGCACTTCTATTAGCCGCCTTGAGCTTTCAAAAATTATGGGAGGTCTTAGTGAACGCTCTATTGATGTACAAATTACCAGAATAAGAAATAAGCTAGAAGATAATCCTAAAGAACCGAAATATTTAAAAACCGTGCGTAATGAGGGATATGCACTTTATATCTAAATTATTACCTAGGACTTTATTCCTAAGATTTATGCTTATCATAATTATGCCGATTTTGATAGGACAGCTAGTTGCTATATTTTTGTTTTATGATCGTCATTGGTATAATGTTTCATATTATACTAGTACCATTATTATCAATGAAATAGAATCTTTAATTAAAGAGCATAAAGACAATCCCAAAGAAATAACACATTTATCAGAAAATTATCTCAATTTATCTTATCAATTTGAGCCTAATAAAAAACTATTAGCAAAACAGCCTAAGTTAAACGAACCCTTAACTATATTTAAAAATATTTTAAATACAAAAATTCATGAAAAAAATATAATCTTAACTAAGGAAAACAGAATTCAAATATTATTAGAACTAAATAACGAGATATTAAATATTTCTTTTCCAGCCAAACTATTACTTAACCCAACAGTATATATCTTTGTTCTATGGATTATATTTTTAACTATTATATTACTTTCCATCTCCATTATTTTCTCTAAAAATCAAATTAAATCAATAGTTGCTCTTGCAGATAGCATGGATGAATTCGGTCGAGGTATCTTAAAAAGTAAGAATTTTAAGCCTACAGGTGCCTTAGAAATAAGAAAAGCAGGGCTTGCTTTTTTAAAGATGAAATCTCGTATAGAAAAGCAAATTACCAAAAGAACTACCATGCTTGCTATGATTTCTCATGATTTAAGGACTCCTCTAACACGCATGAAATTACAACTTGAATTAATGGACGAAAATGAAGAAACTGACGGTCTAAAGCAAGATATATTAACTATGCAGCAAATGATAAACTCCTATCTAGATTTTGCAAGAGGCGAAAGTGCAGAACAATTTAAAGAGGTTTTTTTTTATCTTGGATTAAATCTTTTTTAAATAAATGGTCACATATAGATATAAAGTTTATAAACCCTACTAAATTAGATGGAGTAAAACTTCGAATTAAACCACATTCTTTTGAAAGAGCCTTGTCTAATTTAATTAGTAACGCTATAAAATATGGTACTAAAGTTAGAATTTCGTTAAATGCTAACTCATCTAACTTATCAATAATCATTGAAGATAATGGCAGCGGCATAGATAATGCAGAAAAACCTTTAGTATTAAAGCCATTTTATAGATCGGATAAAGCAAGGCAGTTAGATAATTCAAGTAATGTAGGTCTTGGACTTGCTATTACTCATGAGATAGTAAAGGATCATAACGGATTTCTTTATCTAGAAGATAGTAAGGATTTAGGTGGGTTGTCGGTTAGAGTAGAAATTCCTGTGTATACTAAGATAGAACTTTAAAAATTGGTATAGTCGTCATTACAAGGAGGGATTGCCTGCGTGAATCCATCCCGTGATTTATGAACTAGATCCAGTTAAAAATACTAATAAAATTAGTATTTTTTATTATTTTCTGGATACCGTGGTCAAGCCACGGTATGACACCGATCACGTTTTTCGATCTACGCAATAATGCCTTGTGAAAGCAGGGCTTTGATGCAATCTCAGGACATTCTGATAAGATTGCCACGCCACTTTCAGTGGCTCGCAATGACGTTTAAAAGAACCAAAAATATATATTTAATAATGACTAACATAAAACATTTAGCAATAATAATGGATGGTAATGCACGCTGGGCAGCTACGCATAACTTACCTAAATCTGAGGGACATAGAGCCGGAGCTGATAAAGTTCATGAATTATTACCAGAATTTATTAACCTTAAAATCCCATATGTTACACTATATACTTTCTCTTCTGAAAACTGGCAACGCTCAAATACAGAAATATCTTTTTTAATGAGATTATTAAACATTTATTTAAAAAAAGAGCTAGATAATTTGCATAAAAACGGCATTAAAATAAAAGTAATAGGTAGGCTTAATTTATTAAGCGACTCATTGCAAAAACAAATAAATAATGCTATAGAATTGACAAAAGATAATAATAAATTAACTCTTTGTATAGCTTTTAGCTATGGTAGTCGTCAAGAAATTACAGATGCTTGCACTAAAATTATTGCAAGTGGTAAAACAGAAATTCTTGAGAGCGATATACAAAATGCATTATATGATCCGGAAATGCCGGATGTAGATTTATTAATAAGACCTGGCGGTGTTTTTCGGATTAGTAATTTCTTGCTTTGGCAAGCAGCTTATGCTGAACTATATTTTTCTCAAAAATATTGGCCTGATTTTAATAAAGAAGACATAATAAACGCTATAGATGATTATTCAAAAAGGAAAAGGACGTTTGGCAAAAGATAAACAAAAATCAAATTTATATTTAAGAATACTGTCTGGTATAGTATTAGTACCATCATTTGTGGTAGCCATATTATGGCTTAAACCTTTATTCTATGTTTTAATAATATTAGTAGCTATAGGGATGCTTAGCGAATGGTATGATATGACCTATTCTTCTACTATATATCTAATAATAGGGTTAATTATTATCCCAATTCCCATAAGCTTATTAATATTTTTAAGTAGCAATCCTATAAATAACTGGCTTATTATGCTTTATTTTTGCATAATTTGGTCGGTAGATACATTTGCGATGATTGGCGGCAAAACCTTTGGCGGTGCAAAACTTGCTCCAAAAATCAGCCCTAAAAAAACTTGGAGTGGCTTAATTACAGGAATATTATCGGCAGGTTTAGTTGCAACCTTAATTAGTTTTATACCAAGTTTTTATATTGAAAATTACTATTTCTCAAATAGGATTTATTTGTTTATAATTAGTTGTACGCTAGCTTTAATAGCTCAACTAAGTGATTTATTTATTTCATATTTTAAACGAAAGTTTAATATTAAGGATAGCGGCAATATTATACCGGGTCATGGGGGAGTATTAGATAGATTTGACAGTATTATTTTAACTGCCCCAATATTATTTTTTATAAATGGATTATATTTATGAGTATTCTTAATTTAGTACTTTCGAATAATAATACAAAAAAAATAATTTTAAATATCTTCCTAGCATTGCTGCTAGGATATTTTGTTTTTCACTGCATTTACGGCAATAAAGGAGTTATTGCATATTTAAAAGTAAATAGACAGCTTGAAAAAGCCTATGATGAATTGAAGTTATTGCGAGCTGAACGAGTAGAGCTTGAACATAACGTTAAACTACTTAGAACCGAATCGTTAGATAAGGACATGCTAGATGAACAAGCACGCAAAGTTTTAGGTATAGCAGCTCCAAGCGAACAAGTTTTTAATACCAATAGCAAACCATAGACTCCGTCACAAAACCTAAAATTTAACCAAAGAATATATTATGACTATTACACTTTACCAAAACGATTTACCAGATGATTTTGAACTTGAAGGTGATTTAGCAATAGATACCGAAACGATGGGATTAAATTTATACAGAGATAAACTTTGTCTGCTACAATTTAGTAACGGAAATGGTGATGCTCACCTTGTGCATTTTCTAAATCAAAATTATAATGCTCCTAACCTAAAAAATTTATTAAGTGATAAAGAACGTTGCAAGATATTTCATTTCGCAAGGTTTGATTTAGCAGCGATAAAAAAATATTTGGGAGTTGATTTAGAGAATATCTTTTGTACTAAAATATCTTCAAAGCTAGTTAGAACTTATACTGAAAGCCATGGGCTTAAGGATATATGTAGAGAATTGTTAGGAGTAAATATTTCCAAACAACAACAATCTTCTTATTGGGGTGCTGATAATCTATCTTCTGACCAACAAGAATATGCTGCTAAAGATGTGCTTTATCTGCATAAGCTAAGAGAGCATTTAATAGAAATGTTAGTTAAAGAAAATAGATTTGAGCTTGCTCAAGATATCTTTAAATTTCTACCAACCAGAGCCAATTTAGACTTAGTCGGCTGGGATGAAGTTGATATCTTTACGCATTGAATTTTTTGATGCTATAAAACGTTATTGTGAGGAGAAACTGGTCTTGTTTTGTTGTATGACTCATTTGTTATTCCCGCATGAGGATTGCCTGCGGGGATTGAGAGTCGTCATTGCGAGGAAATTAC
>JXPB01051005.1:18782-29468 GCA_001015115.1 Eutreta diana | reverse complement strand
GTTGGCTGCGTGCAGGCTGCTGCTGTTCCTGATAGTGGCTGATGGCACGCTCAACCAGTGCAACCGCCTCATCGATATCAAAAGGCTTCGGCAGATAGTCGAAAGCCCCCTGCTGATAAGCGCTCACTGCCGCGTCCAGATCCGAGTGCGCGGTCATGATGATCACCGGCAACATCGGATGACGTTGTTTGATTTGTTTTAACAGCGCCAACCCGTCCATGCCGGGCATGCGAATATCTGATAACAAAACGTCAGGGGTTTGAGTCGCAATGGCATCCAATACTTCATTGCCGCTGTCGAACGTGGTGCAGTGTAAACCCGCTCCAGTGAGCGCGCGTTCAAGTACCCAGCGGATGGAGCTATCGTCATCGACGATCCAGACTATCCCTCGTTGCATAAGAACCTCACTGGCGAATAGGCAGGAAAACCGAGAATTCGGTGTGTCCTGGCCAACTGTTAAATTCAACTTTACCCGAATGCTGATCAATCAAACTGCGCGCGATGGACAGGCCCAGACCTGTACCCCCTTCGCGGCCACTGACCATAGGGTAAAAAAGTGTATCCTGCAGATGCGCAGGGACGCCGGGACCGTCATCTTCAATATCAATGCGGGCCACCAGGCGATAGCGCACACCGTGCAGGGTAATCTGGAATGCGGTTCGCGTTCTCAGCGTGATAGTGCCGCCTTCCTCTCCCAATGCCTGCAAGGCATTCCGGGTAATGTTGAGCAGGATCTGCTCTATTTGATCCGGGTCGTGGGCCAGTTCCGGCAAGCTTGGATCGTAATCCCTGACCAGCTGCACGTTGTCCGGCTTCTCCATCGACACCAGTTGGCAAACCCGCTCGGCAACCTGGTGGATGCTCTGCGTAATATGCTGGCTTGGGCGCTGTGGGCCTAACAACCGGTCAACCAGGTTACGTAATCTGTCGGCCTGCTCGATAATGACCTTGGTATACTCCAGGAGGGCGGGATCGGGGAGCGCCTTTGACAGCAGCTGCGCCGCACCGCGTAAACCACCCAGCGGATTTTTAATCTCATGTGCCAGCCCGCGAATCAGATCCCTTGCGGCGACCTGCTGAGCGTGCTGAAGCTGTTCCTGACTCAGGCGACGCTGGTTATCCATCGGCGCCAGTTCAATCAAAATAAAACCTTCCGGCAAAGCCTGTGCGGTCAGCGACATAATGTGTGCTCGACCATCTACCACCAGAGTCACTTCGCTGTCGGTAAATCCTTGCCCAGCCTCGATACTTTCGCGCATGAGCTCAATGTTGAGCGAAAAGTAGCCCACCAGATCGGGTAACGGTGTCCCGAAAAGCTTGCGTGAACTCTGCGCTAATAATTGCTGAGCCGCCGGATTGGCGTAATGCACGGCCAATTCTTCGTCCAACAGCAGAACGCTGTTGATAAGGGAATTGAGGATCTGCCCAGCATCGGGCAGCTTGCCAGTTGCCATACAGCAGTCTCCCGCACCTGATTGGTGCATTTTAACCGCCTCCCGCCAAACAAGTCGGGACAGTGGTGTAACACAGGAAAGATTCGTGGAGAAAAAAGCCCATCCGGAGATGGGCTTAGATTTTCCACGGCAACAAAAAATATTTCGATATTTTTGTTCTGCGCCACGAACGGGGTTCGGGCACAGTCAGCTAAGCTCGGGGAGAGGACCCAACCTCTCCCTTGCGCTACGGCGAATTAGACGCTGTAGTACAGTTCGAACTCAACTGGGTGTGGCGTCATGCGCACGCGGTCGTTCTCTTCTTTACGCAGATTGATGTAAGCATCAATTGCGTCGTCGGTGAACACGCCACCGCGGGTCAGGAACTCACGGTCAGCGTCCAGTTCGTTCAACGCTTCTTCCAGTGAACCTGCAACCTGTGGGATCTCTGCCGCTTCTTCTGGTGGCAGGTGGTACAGGTCTTTGTCCATCGCATCGCCAGGATGGATTTTGTTGATGATGCCGTCGAGGCCAGCCATCAGCAGGGCAGCAAACGCCAGGTATGGGTTAGCCGCTGGGTCTGGGAAGCGAGCTTCGATACGCATAGCTTTAGGGCTAGAAACGTGTGGGATACGGATAGAAGCAGAACGGTTACGCGCTGAGTAAGCCAGCATAACTGGCGCTTCATAGCCCGGGACCAGACGCTTGTAGGAGTTGGTGGTTGGGTTGGCATAAGCGTTGATGGCTTTAGCGTGCTTGATGATACCACCGATGTAGTAAAGTGCAGTCTCAGAGAGGCCGCCGTATTTGTCGCCAGAGAACAGGTTGTTACCGTCTTTGGACAGAGACATGTGGCAGTGCATGCCTGAACCGTTATCGCCAAACATTGGTTTTGGCATAAAGGTCGCAGTTTTACCAAATGCGTGAGCCACGTTGTGAACCACGTATTTGTAGATCTGGATTTCGTCAGCTTTTTTGGTCAGGGTGTTGAAGCGGGTTGCCACTTCGTTCTGGCCAGCGGTGGCGACTTCGTGGTGGTGAGCTTCAACTACCAGGCCCATTTCTTCCATGGTCAGACACATGGTAGAACGCAGGTCCTGAGAGGAGTCGACCGGAGGAACTGGGAAGTAACCGCCTTTCACTGCTGGACGGTGGCCTTTGTTGCCGCCTTCGTATTTGGTACCGGTGTTCCATGCGCCTTCGATATCGTCGATAGCAACATGAGAACCTGCGATGCTGCTGCCGAAGCGCACGTCATCGAACAGGAAGAATTCTGGCTCAGGTCCGAACAGAACGGTGTCCGCGATGCCTGAAGATTTCAGGAAGTCTTCAGCACGTTTTGCGGTTGAACGCGGGTCGCGATCGTAGCCTTGCAGCGTGTTTGGCTCAACGATATCGCAACGGATGATCAAGGTTGATTCTTCAAAGAACGGGTCAAGAACCGCGGTGCTCGGATCTGGCATCAATACCATGTCTGAGTCGTTGATAGTTTTCCAGCCACCGATGGAAGAACCATCGAACATTTTACCATCTTCGAAGAAGTCTGGGCTCACCTGGTGAGCAGGGATGGTAACGTGCTGTTCTTTACCCTTGGTGTCAGTGAAGCGAAGGTCGATGAATTTAACTTCATTTTCCTTGATAATCGCAAAAACGTGTTCAGCGGACATACTAGTTCTCCCGAATTTCTCATTATGTCATCGTCGTGGAACGAAACGAATAAACAAACATTGTTGAAAATGGCGTGTGGCCTAAACAGCTTTATTAGTTGCTCTGATAAGACTCTTTTCACCCTGGATGATTGATTGCGAAATCTGTGCCAACTTTGTGAAAAGGGTGTGAATGCCATTTTACGCGGGTTGCATGGTTATTCAGTATGCACCATAACGGGAAATGTGCACCATTTTGGTTCAATAATGCGAATGTGGTGAACCATTTTGGTGCACCATTTTGGGTCAAGGGGGATTTTGCACCGTGAAAGGGATCGCAAAGTAACCATACAGAACTTGTTTGCAAGAGTTTCTTGTGAACTTGTTTAGAACCTAGCCTAATACGTGTACAATAGCGCGCTATTTCTATATTTCTAAATGCCTGAGGCAAAGCTGTGATCGAAAATTTGCGTAACATCGCCATTATTGCCCACGTTGACCATGGTAAAACTACCTTGGTTGATAAGCTGCTACAACAATCCGGTACCTTCGGAGAACGTGTAGAAGCCACCGAACGCGTAATGGACTCCAACGATTTGGAGAAAGAGCGTGGGATTACCATCCTCGCAAAAAACACCGCCATTAATTGGAAAGACTACCGCATCAACATCGTGGATACCCCAGGACACGCCGACTTCGGCGGTGAGGTAGAGCGTGTGATGTCAATGGTTGACTCGGTGCTGCTGGTTGTGGATGCAATGGATGGCCCGATGCCGCAAACCCGTTTCGTGACCAAAAAAGCATTTGCTAATGGTCTGAAGCCGATCGTGGTAATCAACAAGGTTGACCGCCCTGGCGCGCGTCCTGACTGGGTTGTTGATCAGGTATTCGACCTGTTCGTTAACCTGGACGCAACCGACGAACAGCTTGATTTCCCAATCATCTATGCATCTGCACTGATGGGTATCGCGGGTACCGACCATAATGATATGGCCGAAGACATGACTCCGCTGTACCAGGCTATCGTTGACCACGTGTCTGCGCCTAAAGTAGAAGTTGAAGCACCGTTCCAGATGCAGATTTCTCAGCTGGACTACAACAACTACGTAGGTGTTATCGGTATCGGCCGCATCAAGCGCGGTACCGTTAAGCCTAACCAGCAGATCACTATCATCGATAGCGAAGGCAAAACCCGTAACGGTAAAGTCGGTAAAGTTCTGACCCACATGGGTCTTGAGCGTATCGAAGCGACCGTTGCCGAAGCTGGCGACATCATCGCTATCACCGGTCTGGGCGAGCTGAACATCTCCGACACCATCTGTGATCCACAGAATGTCGAAGCGCTGCCAGCACTGAGCGTCGATGAACCTACCGTGACCATGTACTTCAACGTCAACACCTCTCCGTTCTGTGGTAAAGAAGGTAAGTTTGTGACCTCGCGTCAGATTCTGGACCGTCTGAACAAAGAGCTGGTGCACAACGTGGCACTGCGCGTTGAAGAAACCGAAGACTCTGACGCATTCCGCGTTTCAGGCCGTGGTGAACTTCACCTGTCGGTTCTGATCGAAAACATGCGTCGTGAAGGTTTCGAGCTGGCCGTTTCTCGTCCTAAAGTTATCAACCGTAAAATCGATGGCCGCATGCAAGAGCCGTTCGAAAACGTGACTTTGGATATCGAAGAACAGCACCAGGGTTCAGTCATGCAAGCCATGGGTGAGCGTAAAGGCGACGTTAAGGACATGATCCCTGACGGCAAAGGTCGTATTCGTCTCGATTACCTGATCCCGGCTCGTGGCCTGATCGGTTTCCGTACCGAATTCATGACCATGACTTCCGGTACGGGTCTGCTGTACTCAACCTTCAGCCACTACGACGACGTTCGTCCGGGCGAAATCGGCCAGCGTCAGAACGGCGTGCTTATCTCTAACGGTCAGGGTAAAGCTGTTGCGTTTGCTCTGTTCGGCCTGCAGGACCGCGGTAAGCTGTTCCTGGGTCACGGTGCAGAAGTGTATGAAGGCCAGATCATCGGTATTCACTCACGTTCTAACGACCTGACCGTTAACTGCCTGACCGGTAAGAAACTGACCAACATGCGTGCTTCTGGTACTGACGAAGCAACCACGCTGGTTCCTGCTATCAAGATGTCCCTTGAGCAGGCGATCGAGTTCCTGGATGATGACGAACTGGTAGAAGTTACTCCTCTGTCTGTACGTATCCGTAAACGTCACCTGACCGAGAACGACCGTAAACGTGCTAGCCGTGGTCCTAAAGAAGGTTAATCTTCTTCCCGGTTAAACGTTTGTCGTCAAGAGGGCACCTTTGGGTGCCCTTTTTTTTATCTATTTTTTCTTTATACAAGCCACAAGCATGTATTCGTGTCACTGTTCAGACCTAAGATTTACCGCTAACCTCTAATGACTTATAAAGTAAGCTTCATCTTTGAAATCAGGAGCGTGCAATGTTGTATATTTTTGATATGGGCAACGTGTTAATTGATATCGATTTCAAACGTGTACTGGGTGTCTGGAGCAATCTTAGCGGTGCGCCGCTGGCTCATTTAATCGAGAGATTTACCTTGGGAGAGGTGTTTCAGAAGCACGAGCGGGGAGAAATCAGCGACCAACAGTTTGCCGAACAACTCTGTCATGAGATGGGTATCGCGCTGAGCTTCGAGCAGTTTAGCGCAGGCTGGCAGTCGATATTTATCGGCGTGCGTCCCGAGGCTATCGCGATAATGAAAACCTTGCGCGAGCAGGGGCATCGCGTGGTGGTGCTTTCCAATACCAATCGCCTGCACCTTGAGCACTGGCCCGTTCACTATCCAGAAATCGAGCAAAACGCCGATGCGTTATACTTGTCTCAAGATTTGGGAATGCGCAAGCCGGACCCGGCCATCTTCAAGTATGTGCTGGAGAAAGAAGGCTTCACGCCGCAGGAGGCCGTATTCTTCGATGACGTGGCCGAGAACGTCAACGCCGCTAGCGCGCTGGGTATTCAGGCTATTTTGGTCACCGACAGCCAAACGCTGCCGCGTCATTTCAGCGGCGATCAAATCACCTAAGTTTAAAGGATGAAGCAATGCCAAGGATCCATCCCAAACTGAAGTGTGCAGCCCGTTTTAGTCATATGCTCCTCAAGCGCGCCGACAGCGATGGATTAACCCTGTTGGCGGGTCATCTTGCGTATGTTTCTTTGCTTTCACTGGTTCCGCTGATTGCGGTGGTGTTTTCCCTGTTCGCCCTGTTTCCGGTGTTTTCGGATATCAGCAACCAGCTGAAAGATTTTATCTTCGCCAACTTTATGCCGGCGACCGGCAATATCATTCAGCGCTATCTTGAACAGTTTGTGGCGAACTCCAGCAAGATGACGGCCGTGGGGACCTGTGGTCTGATAGTGACCTCGCTGCTGTTGATTGCGTCCGTAGACAGCGTGTTGAACAAGATATGGAACGCCCACAGCAAGCGCCCCATTGTTTACCTGTTTGCCGTCTATTGGATGGTGCTGACGTTAGGCCCAATCCTGCTGGTCGCCAGCGTGGCGATAAGTTCCTATCTGCTGTCTCTCAACTGGCTGAACCTCAGCGGCGTGCATTCGCTGGTAGACCATCTGCTGCGCGTGCTGCCGTTGTTGATTTCCTGGATAGCATTCTGGCTGCTCTATTCAATAGTGCCCAAAGTGCGCGTTCCCTACGGCGATGCACTGGTGGGGGCACTGGTAGCCGGTGTGCTGTTTGAACTGGGCAAGAAAATCTTCGCGCTTTACGTGCAACTGTTCCCGTCCTATCAGCTTATCTATGGCGTGCTGGCGGTGATCCCAATTTTATTTCTCTGGGTCTACGTCAGCTGGTGTATCGTATTATTAGGGGCTGAAATTACCGTCACGCTCGGTGAGTTTCGTGCCGAGCAACAAGAGCGGGCAGACGTTAAAGACACCGCGCCGCAGGAGAAATAGAGTCTTTATGATTGCGTTAATTCAACGAGTATTAGAAGCCAGTGTGACCGTCGACGGCGAAGTTTGCGGCCAGATTGGACCGGGGCTATTAGTTTTGCTGGGCGTTGAGCAGGGCGATGACGAACAGAAAGCCAAAAAGCTGTGCGATAAAGTCGTGGGTTATCGTATCTTCGGTGACAGTGATGACAAAATGAATCTGAACGTGACCCAGGCCGGTGGCAGTTTGCTGGTCGTTTCACAGTTCACGCTGGCCGCCGACACCCAGAAAGGAATGCGCCCCGGCTTTTCGCGCGGTGCTGCACCCGCCGAGGCAGAGCGTCTTTACCAGTATTTCTACGGTCAGTGCCGTGAGAAGGGCATTCCTACTGAAACCGGACGTTTCGCCGCGGATATGAAAGTGGCTTTGGTCAACGATGGTCCTGTGACCTTCTGGTTGCAGGTCTGAAGCAACGGCGCAATGCCTGAGAGAGAAAGTATCTATGTATCACCTGAGAGTCCCCGTAACCGAATCAGAACTGGCCGCTTATTATAAATTTCGTTGGGAAATGCTGCGCAAACCTCTGCACCAACCGGAAGGTTCGGAGCGTGATGCTTATGATGCCATGGCGCACCACCAGATGGTGGTCGACGAACAGGGCGAACCCGTCGCCGTTGGACGTTTATATATTAATGCCGACAACGAGGCGTCTATTCGCTTCCTGGCGGTAGACCCCGACGTACAGGCCAAAGGGCTGGGTACGCTGGTCGCGATGACGCTGGAGTCGGTGGCGCGACAGGAAGGTGTAAAGCGCGTGGTGTGTAGCGCGCGCGAAGACGCGGTAGAGTTTTTTGCCAAGCTGGGATTCATCAATCAGGGCGAGATAACCACGCCGCAAACCACGCCGGTGCGCCATTTTTTGATGATCAAACCGATAGCCACGCTGGACGATATTCTCCATCGCCCCGATTGGTGCGGGCAGCTGCAGCAGGCCTGGTACGACCATATTCCGCTGAGCGAAAAGATGGGCGTGCGGATAAGCCAGTACACCGGTCAGCGTTTTGTGACCACCATGCCTGAGACCGGCAATCAGAATCCACACCACACGCTGTTTGCGGGGAGCCTGTTTTCTCTGGCTACGCTGACCGGCTGGGGCCTGATTTGGCTGTTGCTGCGTGAACGCCATCTGGGCGGCACGATTGTGCTAGCCGACGCCCACATTCGCTATAGCTCACCGGTCACCGGCCGCCCGAGAGCGATTGCTGACCTCAGTTCGATCAGCGGTGATTTGGACCGTCTGGCTAAAGGGCGCAAGGCGCGCGTCCAGTTAGAGGTGAAGCTGATGGGTGAAGAGGGGGAAGGTGCGATATTCGAGGGGACTTACCTGGTATTGCCCGCCTCGGCTGATGCGCCCCTGGAGCCTGCGATTAACTAGTAAAAAAGCCCGGCATTGACCGGGCTTTTTGCTATTACTGAATTGGGCCTGCTATTCCCTGACTCATCTGCTGCTGAATTTGCTTACCCTCGTTTGCGCTGGCGTGCAGTGTGCCGCTGAGCGTCGGTTTAAAGTCGACGTTGGCAGGCATTTGGCCCTGAAGGCTCAACTGCATATTGACATTGCCCTGCAACGGCAGTGACGGCCATCCCCAGTTTTGCAGCTCGTTGGCCGGTACCGCACGCCCGGTCAAATTCACCGAGAAATTACGCTGCGGCTGCTGGCTTACGTTGGCCGTTGCCTCGAGCAGGCCCTCCTTGGTATAGGCGCTCAACGCGGTAATCTTCACCGCGTCGCTGCTGGCTTCGAGTGCCAGAGAAGGGCGACGCACATCGTTCTTGTTGAAGGTCGCATCGCTGGCGTTGAGATTCAGATTCCCAGACCAAATCCCCCACTGGTGATTTTGCGCCAGTTTAAGGTTAGTGCCTACGCCGTCGAGTCCGGTCAGTTGGAAAGGGAAATCAGGCGAAATATCGATGATCAGGTTACGGTTTGCCGTGAACTTGTTGACTGACACGTCAGAAAGCCAGTCGGGCAGCGCCTCGACCCACAGCTGACGCCAGTTTTGCGGCAGTGTATATTCCAGCGAGGCGATGCTGAGTTCATCGAGATTTAGCCCTTTGCTCGCACGGTCCCAGTGGCCCATGGTGCGCAGTAATCCGCCTTCCCAGCGGGTGTTAAACTGCCGGATGGCAATGCCCTGCGGCGAAAGGTCGAGATTCACATTCGGGTCGATGAAGTGAAGATTACCGTCAATCATGTCGGTAGCATTGAGTGAAAGCTGGCCGTCGGTACTCTGCCAGTCGCCATTCTCCAGCGTGACGTCGGTGACTGTCATATCCAAATCGGTGAACGACCAGTTTTGCCCCTGAAGTCGGGCATCAATCAGGTCCAGACGTTTGATGTCTACTTTCGGCAGCTTGACGAACTCCTGCCAGAAGGTCGAAATCGGCTGTGCGCTCTGGAGTCTGATATGGCTCAGGCGCAGATTATCGACCGACCAGCTGCCGTCGGTGCTGCGGCTGGCGTTACCGGTCAACTGGCCGCGCGCCATGTCCGCACCAAAATTGCTCAGCGTCAGCTGTTTGTTATCAATTCTCCCCTGAATCAATACGTTATTCGCTGGAATATTGTCCAATGCAAGCCTGTCGGCACTCATTTGGAACTGCGCATTGCTTCCCAGAACCGCATTTTGGCTCGGCTGCCACGGTGAAATACCGGCATTGACGTTTTTACCATCAACCTTCCACTGCTCGATATCGCCGGTAAGTGCAATATTATTCAGTTGCAGTGTATTAGCCTGCAGCGGCAGATTAAGCGGTTTTGGCGAAAGGTTCAGCGAACCATTGACCAGCACCACGCGGTCAAAGAAGTGCGGCTGTGTGATTTGACGCCAACTGAGATCGAAATCAACTTCCGCGGCGTTGAGCACGTCAGGCTGATTCTTTTCGGCGAACTTCACGCCGGATAGCGTGATACGTGAAGGTGCCGACCACGAGTGGTCAATTTCATCTATCGAAAGGCGGTATTCACTGTTACCGCTTATCCAACGGCTTAGCTGACCCGCGGCCCAGCGTGTTTGTAGCAAAACGTACAGTATGACGATTGCCAGAGCCAACAACAGCACTATTGTCAGCAGCAATTTACCGATAAATTTCATCGTCTGGGTCCGTATCCGTTGGGGAAATGTACACCTGTTTATGCCGTAATCAGCAATCTTTCTCAATAGGTTAACATGTTACAGGCAAAAAAAACGGCGGGAGGGATAACCCTTCCGCCGTCATAGCGCGTTCATTTAGCCAGCGGATAACAGGTTAGGGTTCACGCGGGAAAATCAGGTTCAGCACGATAGCGGTGATGCCGCCCGCCGCAATGCCCGAAGACAGCAGGGTCTTCAGCCAGTCAGGGGCAAATTGCAGGATAAGCGGCTGCTGGGAAACGCCCATGCCGACGGCCAGAGACAGCGCCATTATCATGATTGCACGACGGTTAAGACGTTCTCTCGACACGATACGTACGCCGGATGCCGCGATAGTGCCGAACATTACGATGGTCGCGCCGCCGAGAACCGGCTCAGGAATGTGTTGCACAAAGCCCGCCACGGCCGGGAACAGACCGAGGACGATAAGCATCAGTGCGACCACGAAACCAACATAGCGGCTCGCTACACCGGTCAACTGGATA
>JXPB01012640.1:36995-47206 GCA_001015115.1 Eutreta diana | reverse complement strand
CCTCGACCTCGGCAGTGACCCGTTCATTCAATGCTACAGCCCTGCATCAGCCGGTTACGCTGAAAAACAGCGGTGATACTGCGGTGTACACTCGTTTTGATATCACCGGTTACCCTCAGCAGGCACCCGCTGAAAGCGGCAACATTTTGCATATTAAACGCAATTATCTCGGCATGGACGGGCAACCGATATCACTGGCGTCGCTTGAAAGTGGCAGTCTGGTGGTTGTGCATCTTGACGTTTGGGCCGACACGCACGTGCCGGATGCGCTGGTAGTCGATCTTCTGCCCGCAGGTCTTGAACTCGAGAACCAGAATCTGGCCGAAAGTAGCGCTAGCCTGGGGGATGCGGCCAGTAAACTGACTGAACTGATGGGCGATATGCAGCAGGCGAACATCAAGCATCAGGAATACCGAGATGACCGCTATGTCGCTGCTATCGACGTCGATGGCTACCGTCATGTGACACTGCTGTATCTCGCCCGTGCAGTAACGCCGGGCAGCTATTCCTTGCCTGCTCCGCAGGTCGAGTCCATGTATGTTCCTGCATGGCGGGCTACCGGTGCGACACCGCAACAGATGAATGTACGCTAGGCGAGGAGATCCCGGGCAATGAAAGGTCTCAGCGGTGAGCGCGGCTTCTTTTGGCTGAGAATCGCGCGTTTTTTTCTCCTGCTGATACTGACGGGAGGCGCGCTGCTGTGGGCGGCAAACCGTATCTGGCCACTGCCTCTGCAAGAGCTGCCGGTCGCGAGAGTGGTGACCGCAGAGGACGGTACGCCGCTTTGGCGCTATGCCGATGCACAGGGTGTGTGGCGTTATCCCGTTAAACTGGATCAGGTCTCGCCGTACTATTTGCAGGCGCTGTTGACCTACGAGGACCGCTGGTTCTGGGATCATCCCGGCATTAATCCGCTGTCGCTGCTGCGTGCCAGTTGGCAAAATATTCATCACGACGGCATCGTTTCAGGCGGAAGTACGCTGTCGATGCAGGTCGCGCGGCTTATCTGTCCCCATCCGCGCACTTTTGCGGGCAAACTGCGCCAGATTGCCCGTACTCTCCAGCTCGAGTGGACGCTGTCGAAATCGCAAATTCTTGAAATTTATCTTAATCGTGCCCCCTTCGGCGGTACCTTACAGGGCATAGCGGCGGCCAGCTGGACCTATCTGGGCAAACCGCCTTCTGAGCTAACGCCAGGCGAGGCGGCGCTGCTGGCCGTTTTACCGCAGGCACCGAGTCGGCTGCGTCCCGACCGATTCCCCGAACGCGCTCGTGCCGCAAGAGACAAGGTGCTCTCCAGACTGGCGGAGTATCACGTCTGGCCGCAGAGGCGCGTCGACGAGATTCGTCAGGAGTCCATCTGGCTTGCCCCGCGTCAGGTGCCACAGCTTGCCCCGCTGCTGGCGAGAAGGCTCACTAGCCATAATAACCGCACCATCGTGACCACAACGCTCGACGCTAATCTGCAAAGGCAGCTTGAGGAGCTGGCGGCAGGCTGGAAAAACCAGCTGCCGGCGAAAACCTCCGTCGGGGTTATCGTGGTTGAAAGTTCGACGATGGCGGTAAAGGCCTATCTTGGCTCGGTCGATTTCAAAGACAGCAGCCGCTTTGGGCAAGTCGATACGGTCAGCGCATGGCGCTCGCCGGGGTCAACCCTCAAGCCTTTCCTCTATGGGCTGGCGCTGGACGATGGCTTGATAACTGCGGAGTCGCTGTTACAAGACGTACCAAGGCGCTTCGGGGATTATCGTCCGGGCAATTTTGACACCGGTTTTCATGGGCCAGTCAGCGCCAGCGAAGCGTTGGTCAGGTCGCTCAATCTCCCTGCTGTGCAACTGCTCGATGCTTACGGGCCAAAACGTTTTACTGCGAATTTACGCAACGCCGGTATTCACCTGCGTTTTCCCGCTAACAGTGACCCCAGTCTGGCGGTCATTTTGGGTGGCACAGGATCGCGGCTAGACCAACTGGCACAGGCTTACAGTGCGCTGGCGCGGGGCGGTAAGGTCGCCAGATTACGCTTTGAACCTCAACAGCCTTTGGTCGAACGCAGGTTGATGTCGCCGGGAGCGGCATGGATTATCCGACGTATCCTGGGCGGGCAGGCACTCCCGCAACCCGACAATACGTTGCCCGGCACGGTTCCATTGGCATGGAAAACGGGCACCAGCTACGGCTATCGCGATGCGTGGGCGATGGGGGTGAATCCGGGATATATCATCGGCGTGTGGGTAGGGCGCCCTGACGCCACGCCGGTTGCCGGTCAGTTCGGCTATGCTACGGCAGTGCCGCTGCTCAATCAGGTGAACAATTTGTTGGTCAGCTCTGCGCGTTACAGCCTGAAGATGGCGGTGAGTGACCCGCGTCCGCCATCGGTTGGGATTGCCACGCTGTGCTGGCCCGGCGGACAGCCGCTCAAGGCGGGTGACACCAACTGCCGCCAGCAGCGCCAAAGTTGGACGCTCGACGGCACGCTGCCGCCCACGCTCCCAGCGCCTGGGCAGGAGTCGCAGGCCGGGAGTCTGATTACGCTGTGGGTCAATTCACAGGGCCAGCAGGTCGCGGCCAACTGCCCGAATTCTCACGCTACTCAGGTGGCGCTATGGCCGACGCCGCTCGAACCCTGGCTGCCGCCCGAAGAGCACCGTAGTCAGCGTTTGCCGCCGCATGACGCGAGCTGCCCGCCGCTGGGCAAATCTGCAGTACAGCCGCTTTTGCTATTGGGAATACGCGATAACGCGATCCTCAAGCCTCTGCCGGGGCAACGCAGTCTCTCTCTGCGAATCGAGTCGCAGGGCGGGGCTGGGAAACGTTGGTGGTTCCTCAATGGCGAGCAGGTGGAGAACGGCGCCGACAATCGAATCTTTCAGGCCACGCTAAGCCAGCCGGGCCAGTATCAACTGTCGGTGCTGGATGAGAGCAGTCAGGTTAGTACGCTCAATTTCACCCTTGATTAATGATTTTGTTTATAGAAAATGAGGCCTTTGCGCCACAAAGTGAATCAGTGACACATTTTTTTAATCAAATGTTGTTATTCCTGTAGGCAAGCGTTACTTAGCCCCCTATAATCGGCGCCATTTTCCGGCAGTGTTAACATTTAATCGACCTGCACAAACTCTAAAGTCAGACAGAGGTTTTTTTATGACTATCGAACGTACTTTCTCTATCATCAAGCCAAACTCCGTAGCTAACAACGACATCGGTGCTATCACTGCGCGTTTCGAACGTGCTGGCTTCCAGATCATCGCTTCTAAAATGATCCGTCTGAGCAAAGAAAAGGCTGAAGGCTTCTACGCTGAGCACAAAGGTCGTCCATTCTTCGACGGTCTGGTAGAGTTCATGACCTCTGGTCCAGTTGTTGTTCAGGTTCTGGAAGGCGAAAATGCCGTTCAGCGTAACCGTGACATCATGGGCGCAACCAACCCAGACAACGCTCTGGCGGGTACTCTGCGTGCTGATTACGCTGACAGCTTCACTGCTAACGCCGTTCACGGTTCTGACGCGGTTGAGTCTGCACAGCGCGAAATCGCTTACTTCTTCGACGAAAGCGAAATCTGCGCTCGTTAATAAGAAGTTAGGTTTAGGTCGGTTTACTACGCTAATTGGCTGATACAATAAATTTGTATTAGCTGGCTTTCATTAATAGCCACCTCGCCTTAAAATTTGTACAATGTTGCGCCCCAAGGGTTTTACTCTTTGGGGCGTTTCATTATTTCTGTAGTGGTTTGAGCAATGAGCATTCGTGGGCGATTTAAGGCCCGCACTTCCTTCGAGCCATAACGTGTAACAACGAGGCCAATAAAAATATGTCCAGTACCATCGAATTAGATATTCCGGTTCTCAGCTCGTCTGAAATCGACTCCCTGAACGTCATCCGCGCTGAAAATGCTGCTAAAGCAGAATTAGCTGAGAAATCAGCGGCCCCGGTGAGCGCCAAAATTAACCTTCTGGATTTGAACCGCAAACAGATGCGCGAGTTTTTCATCAAAATGGGTGAAAAACCGTTCCGTGCGGATCAGGTCATGAAGTGGATGTACCATTACTGTAGCGATGATTTCGAGGAAATGACCGATATCAATAAAACGCTGCGTAACAAGCTGGCGAGCGTTGCCGAAATCCGTGCTCCGGAAGTTGCCGTTGAGCAACGTTCTGCAGATGGCACCATCAAATGGGCTATCCAGGTCGGCAATCAGCAGGTTGAAACTGTTTATATTCCTGATGGCGATCGCGCCACGCTGTGTGTGTCCTCACAGGTAGGCTGCGCGCTGGAATGTACTTTCTGCTCAACCGCTCAACAGGGCTTTAACCGCAACCTGCGCGTTTCTGAAATCATCGGTCAGGTCTGGCGTGCCGCGAAGATTATCGGTGCGGCAAAAGTTGCCGGTACTCGTCCAATCACCAACGTGGTGATGATGGGCATGGGTGAGCCGCTGCTTAACCTGAACAACGTGGTTCCCGCGATGGAAATCATGCTCGACGACTTCGGTTTCGGGCTGTCAAAACGTCGCGTGACCCTGTCTACTTCCGGTGTGGTTCCTGCGCTGGACAAGCTGGGCGACATGATTGACGTGGCGCTGGCTATCTCCCTGCACGCACCGAACGATGAAATTCGTGACGAGATTGTGCCGATCAACCGCAAATACAACATCGACACCTTCCTGGCTGCCGTTAATCGTTATTTGGGGAAATCTAACGCTAATCAGGGTCGCGTGACCGTTGAATACGTTATGCTTGACCACATCAACGACGGTACCGAGCACGCGCACGAGCTGGCTGAAAAGCTGAAGGATACGCCGCGCAAGATTAACCTGATCCCATGGAACCCCTTCCCGGGGGCGCCATACGGCCGCAGCTCCAATAGCCGCATCGACCGTTTCTCCAAGGTGCTGATGGACTACGGCTTTACCGTTATCGTGCGTAAAACGCGCGGCGACGATATCGATGCCGCCTGCGGACAGCTGGCGGGCGAAGTTATTGACCGTACCAAACGTACTTTGAAGAAAAAAATGGCCGGTGAATCTATTATGGTTAAAAGCGTATAAATAGATCGTGGTTCTGAGCTTGCATGGGTCTTCTTATCGGTAGAAGGGTAAAAGGATTTAATATGGCGATAATGCAGTGGAAAGGGTTCTTCGCCGCGAGCGCGGCAGTCTGTCTTCTGGCGGCCTGTTCGGGTTCAAAGCAACCGCCGGTCGAGGCCGCCTCGGGCGCGCCTCAAACCCAACTTCAGTTGGGAATGGAGTATTTGTCGCAGGGGAACATGCCTGCGGCAAAGGCCAATCTGCAACATGCGGTCGACGCCTCGCCTCAGGATTATCGTAACCAGCTGGGAATGGCATTGTATGAGCAAAAAAACGGCAATAACGACGCCGCGCAAAGCCGCTACCAGCAAGCGTTAAAGCTCGCCCCTCAAAATGGAACTGTCCTGAATAATTACGGTGCGTTTTTGTGTAGTTTAGGGCAGTATGTACCGTCACAACAGCAGTTTAGCATCGCTGCCCGTTTACCTGATTCCGGTCCGGTAGCTGACAGTCTTGAAAGTGCAGGCTACTGTTTTCTGAAGGCTAATCAGTATGATGAAGCAAAAGTGTTGTTGAGTCAGGCGCTGAAAAACGATCCTGACAAAGGCACGCCTTTGATGACTCAAGCCAACGGGCAGTTTAAAGCAGGGAATCGCGCCGACGCGCAAGTATTACTGGATGTATATCAACATGTTCTGCCAGCCAGCGCTGACAGTCTTATGTTACAAATTCGTTTCGCGGCGTTAGCAGGCAAACCGGACAACGTTCAACGTTACGGCAAGCAGCTTGCGCGGAATTTTCCACAATCCCAACAGTACCAGCAGTTCTTAGCTAATGAATACTGAAGCCACTCAAGATAAAAGTACTAAAGTGACCGCGGGTGAGCGCCTGCGTCAAGCTCGTGAGCAGTTGGGACTCAGCCATCAGGCTGTGGCAGAACGTCTTTGCCTAAAGCTTTCGACTATTCGCCAAATCGAAGAAGGAAATACGCCAACCGACCTGGCGCCGACTTTCTTGCGCGGTTATATCCGCTCTTACGCAAAACTGGTCCACGTTCCTGAAGAGGAACTGGCATCGTTAATTGGCAAGCAGGCGCCAATCAATGTGCCAAAAGTGGCTTCTATGCAGGGCGTATCGTTACGCAAGTCGCGCAAAAAGCGTGATGGCTGGCTGATGGGCTTTACCTGGTTGATAGTTTTCGTGGTGCTCGGCCTGACCGGCGCATGGTGGTGGCAAAACCATCAGGCGCAGCAGGAAGAGATTGCCAATATGGCGGACCAATCTACCGCACAGCTAAACCAGGATAATGCTCAGGGGCAGTCAATTCCCTTGAACACCGGTAGCGCATCTTCTACAACCGCAGCCCAATCTGCTGCTCCAGCGACTGCCTCTGGCAACGCTGCGGCTACGCAGGCGCAAAACGCTGTGCCGCTGAATACGACGCCAGATACCGCTGCAAACGCGGATCCAGCGCAGACTCAGGCCCCGGCTGCGGACACTACAAGCCAGCCGAACTCGGCTGAGACTCCGTCTTCTGCATTGCCAACCGGTGATGCACAGGCTAGCGCCACTGCGGCTGATGCAGACGCTGTGGCAATGACTTTCAAAGCAGACTGCTGGTTGCAGGTTAACGACGCTTCCGGAAAAACATTGTTCAGCGGCGTGAAGAAAGGCGGAGAAACGCTAAACCTGAAAGGTAAAGCGCCGTATAAATTGAAAATCGGTGCACCTGGTGCCGTCGAGATTCAATACCAAGGTAAGCCGGTTGATCTAAGCCGTTTTGTTAAATCAAACCGTGTTGCTCGTCTGACTTTAGCCGCTCAGTAACAGCGTCTTGACTCTGGCCTGCCTTTGCAAGAGGGCAGGCCAGGACGATCGCAACGATGGAGAGTACAAATGCATAACCAAGCACCCATTACCCGTCGCAAATCAACCCGGATTTACGTCGGCAAGGTGCCTGTCGGTGATGGTGCACCAATCGCGGTGCAATCAATGACCAACACCCGCACCACCGATGTCGCCGCAACCGTCGCTCAGATTAAAGCCCTTGAGCGCGTCGGTGTGGACATTGTTCGTGTTTCTGTTCCAACCATGGACGCTGCTGAAGCCTTCAAGCACATCAAACAGCAGGTTAACGTTCCGCTGGTTGCCGATATCCATTTCGACTACCGCATCGCCTTGCAGGTTGCCGAATACGGCGTGGACTGCCTGCGTATTAACCCGGGCAATATCGGTAATGAATCGCGTATTCGTTCAGTCGTTGACTGCGCGCGCGACAAAAATATTCCTATCCGTATCGGTGTGAACGGCGGCTCACTGGAGAAAGATCTCCAGGAAAAATATGGCGAACCTACGCCTCAGGCCCTGCTGGAATCAGCGATGCGTCACGTCGATATCCTCGACCGACTGAACTTCGATCAGTTCAAGGTCAGCGTTAAGGCGTCTGACGTTTTCCTGGCCGTCGAATCTTATCGTCTGCTGGCCAAGCAAATCGTGAAGCCCCTGCACCTCGGTATCACCGAGGCCGGTGGCATGCGCAGCGGCTCGGTAAAATCAGCGATCGGCCTCGGCCTGCTGCTGTCTGAAGGTATCGGCGATACGCTGCGTATTTCACTGGCGGCGGACCCGGTAGAAGAAGTGAAGGTTGGCTTTGATATCCTCAAGTCGCTGCGTATTCGCTCGCGCGGGATTAACTTTATCGCCTGCCCGACCTGTTCTCGTCAGGAATTCGACGTGATAGGCACCGTCAACGCGCTGGAACAGCGTCTTGAAGACATCATCACCCCGATGGACATCTCGATCATCGGCTGTGTGGTGAACGGTCCGGGTGAAGCGCTGGTTTCTACCTTGGGCGTGACCGGCGGTCATAACAAGAGTGGTTTCTACGAAGACGGCGTTCGTCAAAGAGAGCGTTTTGATAATGAGCTGATGATCGATCAGCTTGAAGCGAAGATCCGCGCCAAAGCGGCCCTGATGGATCAAAGTAAGCGCATCGTTATCAATCATCTCGAAAAGTAACCTGAGCTCGCGCTGCATTGCCAGCGC
Organism: Eutreta diana; assembly: GCA_001015115.1. Classification (NCBI taxonomy): domain Eukaryota; kingdom Metazoa; phylum Arthropoda; class Insecta; order Diptera; family Tephritidae; genus Eutreta; species Eutreta diana. The sequence goes on along the minus strand of JXPB01012640.1, from coordinate 39,140 downwards.
GCCTGCCCTTTGGGCTGAATTAGACTGAACCCGATATGAGGCGTTGACGTATCCGCATTGAACCTCAGGATACAAAACCCCTATAATCGGGTTCATTTTTATAAAAAAAGATAGAGAACTGACGTGGCAAAGAACATCCAGGCTATCCGCGGCATGAACGATTATCTGCCAGCAGACACTGCACTGTGGCAGCGTATTGAAGGTACGCTCAAGCAAGTCCTTGGCACCTACGGCTACAGCGAAATCCGTATGCCGATTGTAGAGCAGACCCCGTTATTCAAACGCGCGATCGGTGAAGTCACCGACGTGGTTGAAAAAGAGATGTATACCTTCGAGGACCGCAACGGCGAGAGTCTGACCCTGCGCCCTGAAGGCACCGCTGGCTGCGTTCGTGCCGGCATCGAGCATGGTCTGCTGTACAATCAGGAACAGCGTTTGTGGTACGTCGGACCCATGTTCCGCTATGAGCGTCCGCAAAAGGGCCGTTACCGTCAATTCAATCAGCTGGGTGTCGAAGTGTTTGGCCTACAGGGTCCAGATATCGACGCAGAGCTTATCATGCTTACCGCCCGCTGGTGGCGTGAACTGGGCATCGCCGAGCACGTTTCCCTCGAGCTGAACTCTATCGGTTCACTGGAAGCGCGCTCCAACTATCGTGATGCGCTGATCGCCTTCCTTGAGCAACATATTGAAAAGCTCGACGAAGACTCTAAACGTCGTATGTATACCAACCCGCTGCGCGTTCTGGACTCTAAAAATCCAGAGGTTCAGGCATTACTGAACGATGCACCGGAGCTGGCGGACTACCTCGACGAAGAATCTCGCGAACACTTTGCAGGTCTGTGTGAACTTTTAGGCCTCGCAGGTATCCCATATACGGTCAATCAACGTCTTGTACGCGGTCTGGACTATTACAACCGTACCGTATTCGAGTGGGTAACCACCAGTCTTGGTGCGCAGGGGACAGTCTGTGGCGGCGGTCGCTATGACGGTCTGGTTGAGCAGCTTGGCGGGCGTGCGACCCCGGCAGTAGGTTTTGCCATGGGTCTTGAGCGTCTGGTGCTGCTGGTTCAGGCCGTTAATCCTGATTTCAAGGCGCCGCCAACGGTCGATGCTTACGTGATTTCTTCCGGTTCGGGCACGCAGGGCGCGGCGATGCAACTGGCTGAAAAACTGCGTGACGCACTGCCAGAGCTGAAAGTCATGACTAACTACGGCGGCGGCAACTTTAAAAAGCAGTTTGCCCGTGCCGACAAATGGGGGGCGCGTATCGCCCTGGTATTAGGCGAGGACGAAGTCGCGGCTCAGCAGGTCGTCGTTAAAAATCTGCAAAGTGGTGAGCAAGAAACGCTGGCGCAGAGCGATTTGGCTGTGCGTCTGGCCTCGATGTTAGGTTAAGGAGAAGGACCACGTGGAAGTCTATACCACTGAAAATGAACAGGTTGATGCCGTCCGCCGCTTCTTTGCCGAGAATGGTAAAGCGCTGGCTATTGGCGTCGTCGTGGGTATTGCTGCCTTAGGCGGTTGGCATTACTGGCAGACTCATGAGAACACCGCTCTGACCGAAGCCTCGGCGTCTTATCAGCAGGCAAGCACTGCGCTGACGTCTAACAAAGCCGATGGCGTGGCCAATTTAGAGAAGTTTGCTCAGACCAACAGCAACAGTTATGGCGTTTTTGCTGCCTTGCAGCTGGCCGATCACTTCGTTGAGGCCAAAGATTTCGTTAATGCCGAAAAACAACTGACGCAGGCGAGCCAGCTGACTAAAGACGAAAACTTATTATCACTGGTTAACTACCGTCTGGCACGCGTTCAGCTGCAACAAAACAAGCTGGATGACGCGCTGAAAACCCTCGACAACGTCAAGGGCGACGGCTGGATGGCGATGCAACAAGAGGTCCGCGGTGACGTTCTTCTGGCGAAGGGCGATACCAAAGGTGCCAGGGATGCATACAGTAAAGGCCTTGATTCCAAGCCATCTCAAACGCTGCAGACTATGCTGCGTATGAAATTGAATAACTTATCCAGCTAAGGGGAACCCCGATGCAATTGCGTAAAACACTCTTGGTGGGATGGGTTTCTGTTGCCCTGCTGAGCGGCTGTTCATTGTTTGGCGGCGAAGAAGACGTCGTTAAAATGTCCCCG
>JXPB01006040.1:111854-123907 GCA_001015115.1 Eutreta diana | reverse complement strand
CTGCAACACCGGCTAGACCCTCTGTGAATTTTCTATTGGGTTCCAAGTGGAACCACATTACATATTGTTTATTCTTCTCATTATAAATTACTTTCGGTCTTTCTAGATCCCAGTTTTCAGGTGCACCTGATAGATCTAAAGCTATACCAACATATTGCCAGTTGTGCATATCTTTAGACTTATAAATAGTTACTTTTTGGTTACTGTCCCAATGGGTATTATTTTTTGGTTTTGGACTCCTAAACTCGCCATACCAATAATAGGTCCCATTCTGATAAATGACCCCACCCGAATGGGCGTTAATTAGATTACCATTAGTATCATTGTCTGACGTTAATAAATTCTCTGCTGCAAGTGCTGGTTCCAGCATTACGATAGATGAAATGATTAATGCGATTAATCTTAATTTTTTCACTTTGATTGCCTCTTGAGTGAGTTAAAGCCTGTTTACTCTCTTAGAGAGAAGGTATTTATGAAAAAGATCATAGCTATAGTTTGCCATAAAGTCACTGCGCCACTTATTCACACCATTGAGTATCTTTCCTCATATGATAATAATAGTTTGATATTGCATGTAGATGCTAAATCGAACATAAATGACTTTCATTTTCTTGAAAAAAAGAATGTGAGACTTGTGAAGGAACGCGTTGACGTTCAGTGGGGGCGCTTTTCTCAGATAGAAGCCACTCTAAGACTGATGAAATCATCCATTGGCACTGACTATGCCTATTTCTTCCTGATTTCTGGGGATGACATTCCAGTGATGAGCAATCAGGATATGGATGAACTTTTAGTTGGGAACATAGGTAAAGAATTCATTCATTATCAGGATTCACGCAATAGCTTCGTAGACCCTACCGAAAGAGTCCGATTTGTCTATCCTGAAGCATTCTATGAAAGGAAATCTACTGTTGCGGGGAAGTTGATTAGGAAATTTCATAAGTTGTTCAAAAATCAATTTTTTATCAATAAAAAATATACTTCTCACCAGAATCAGTTTCCAAAGCTTTATAAAGGCACAAATTGGTTCACTCTCACTAGAGAATCTGTCGAATTTATCATTAACTATGTCGAGCAGAACAAGAAGTTTGTTGACGCGTTTTCATCTTCTCTTTGTGCAGATGAGGTTTTCTTTCACAGTATATTAAAAACTAAAAGTGATATTAATATTTACCATGATCCTTTAGCTATCAACAATGCACTTCGATACATCGATTGGGTCACTGGCCCAGAGTATCCGAGGATACTTAACGATAGCGATCGTGATAAGATCATAAAAAGCGGAGCTTTGTTCGCCAGAAAGGTAGGCGCTGATGCTGATAAAAATTTTATGAACTCTTTCATTTAGAATCTATCTAACTTGTTCATGGCATTTTATCAGTGTTAAGTAAGTTTTATTTTGGTGTTTTGTGTATAACTTTATTGTAGGTTGCCAATGAAAATAACCATCGCCGGCACCGGCTATGTCGGGCTCTCAAACGGTATTCTGCTGGCGCAGAATCATGAAGTCGTTGCTCTGGATATCGATCAGAGCAAAGTGGACAAGTTGAACAACAAGATTTCTCCAATCGTTGATAAGGAAACTGAAGAGTTTCTCGCGACGAAGGATCTCAACTTTACTGCAACCACCGACAAGCATCAGGCTTATGAAAACGCTGATTTTGTTATTGTGGCAACGCCTACTGACTACGATCCGGTATCTAACTACTTCAACACCAGAAGCGTTGAGCTGGTGATTAGCGATGTCCTGGCAATCAATCCTCGGGCTACGATCGTTATCAAATCGACCATCCCGGTCGGATTCACCCGCAGCCTGAAAGAAAAGCTGGGCGTCGACAACATTATCTTCTCGCCAGAGTTCCTGCGTGAAGGGCGTGCGCTTTACGACAACCTGCATCCTTCACGCATTGTAGTGGGCAGCAAAAGTGAAAAGGCTCGCCAGTTTGCCGATCTGCTGGTTGAAGGAGCTATCAAGGAAAACATCGCGGTTCTGTTTACCGATGATACCGAAGCTGAGGCCATCAAGCTTTTCGCTAACACCTATCTTGCGTTGCGTATTGCCTACTTTAACGAGCTGGACAGCTACGCCGAGCACCACGGCCTTAACAGCCGTGAAATCATCGAAGGTATCGGCCTCGATCCGCGCATTGGTTCGCACTACAATAATCCTTCGTTCGGCTACGGTGGCTACTGTCTGCCTAAAGACACTAAGCAACTGTTGGCGAACTATGAAAACGTGCCAAATAACATCATTAATGCGATTGTTGATGCTAACCGCACGCGTAAGGACTTCATCGCTGATAGCATCGTGAAACGTAACCCTAAACGTGTTGGTATCTATCGTTTGGTTATGAAAGCAGGTTCGGATAACTTCCGTGCGTCTGCGATTCAGGGCATCATGAAGCGTATCAAGGCGAAGGGCATTGAGGTCATGGTTTACGAACCTGTTCTCGAAGAAAGCTATTTCTTTAACTCCCCAGTGACCCATGATCTGGCAGAGCTGAAGCAGGAATGTGATGTGATTATCGCTAACCGTCTGGTTGAAGAACTGAACGACGTGGCGGACAAGGTCTACACCCGTGACCTGTTCGGCAGCGATTAATCAACCATTGCACCCTCGTTAAACCCGCGAAAGCGGGTTTTTTATTGCCTAAATTTTGGTTTCTTCATCTGTTTCTTAATTGTATCGTGAGTTTGTAAGTATCCCAGCTGATGGCTGAGAAACCGGAAATCTCAAAAAGTGTGTGGAACTAAAGCCGGGATACTTACAAGCAAATGGCGGACGTAATGCGCTTCGGAAAGGGCAAGAAAGTAAAGCCACCGTTTGGCACGGTGGCTTCTACTGTTAGTGCAGGCAGCAGTTTTTGTACTTTTTAACGCTTCCGCAGGTGCAAGGGTCGTTACGGCCAATTTTTGGCGCAGCAACGCTCGGCGTTGCTGCCGGAGCAGGATCGTCCGACTGCTGGCTCAGCCAATAATCGTGCAGAGCAAGCGCGGCAGGAATGATGTTCTCGATATTTTCTTCAACGTCTTCATCCGACATTGCTTCCAGTCGCGCTTCGTTTTCATCGCGACCATGTAGAGCGATGGTGTCGAGAGAAGCCGTAAGCGATTCAGGTAGCGCAGACCAGTCATCCAGATCGACACCGCGCATATAGCCGTGGCACCACTCTTCGGCGACGGTATAGTCTTCGTCATCAATAGTATGCACGCCGAAAAGCGGCTCAAACTGATCGGGATAATCAATCAATCTGTCGGAAATATCATTCATGTGCTGGAAGGTCAGGTCCATAAAGCGATTAAGCTCGCGCTCTGACGCCCATTTAGGAATGTTTTCAGCACCGCCCCACAGCGCGACCAGCCATTCGCTCGGCTCAATCATGCGCGGGCCTGAAAGAATCGCAGTCAGAAAGCCGTCCAGCTCGGCAACATCCAGAACTGAATCGTCATTGCCGTACTTGACTAATACCTCTTCAAGCCATTCCAGCTCTTTCTCGTTCAGTGGTCCTTCTTTCATGTTGTCGTCTCCCGTGGAGTTTTATCTAAGTAGTGGCTCGATGGACGGCCAGATCTTCGCCCAGTTAATGAAGATCAGGAGTGCTGCGGATGCTGCGATGATGAAAAGCCACTTTCCAAGCATGTCCGTACCTCTTTCGTCTGAGATTGATTATCAGCCTTTTTATCTTATCCCGCGAGATTGTACCTCGTTACTTATAATTTGTTTAAATCCGGTTGTGATTTTTTCCAGCATGCTGAGATATCACTCTTTTAAGGCGCGACAGGCTATGAAACTGGCTTTTAATCCTACAATTTTGCCCCCGATTTTCTTTATCCTTTTGGGCATTTTATTGATAGCCAACGTGTGTGCGGCCGACAGGCGATTCGTTTTAGAGCCTGAGTTTCCGAAAAAAATCTGTGCGACACTGCTACCGCTTAAAGATGAGGGCAGCGATCGGCAGAGGATCCAGGCTGCAATCGCGCATTGTCCTTCCGGTGAGGCAGTACGATTGACCGCAGGGCGTTTCCTCAGTGGGCCTTTGCTGATGCGCTCTGGCGTNNNNTTCCTCAGTGGGCCTTTGCTAATGCGCTCTGGCGTATACCTTTGGATAGATAAGCGCGCCGTGCTTGCTGCCTCAACCGATCCTCATGATTACGATCGCGGGCAAGGAACCTGTGGAACATTAGGAACGCCTGGAAACGGCTGTCGACCATTTATTACATTTAACGGAAACGACGGCGGCGGCATTGTCGGCGACGGTGTGATTGACGGGCAAGGCGGGCAGCCAATGACCGGCAGCCGTGAGTCGTGGTGGCAGCTCGCGCGACGGGCGCAGAAAGAGCATAGTCAGCAAAACGTTCCACGACTTATTCAGCTCGAGCAGGCTAAAAATCTTATTTTCTATCGTATCCGATTGGTAAATTCCCCCAACTTCCATTTAGCGATGAACCATGTCGAAGGGATCACCGTATGGGGCGTCACAATCGATACCCCCGCCACGGCGCGTAATACCGACGGCATCGACCCCGGTGCCGCAACCGATGTCACCATTGCTCACACCACCATCAGCACCGGCGACGATAACGTGGCCATCAAGGGGGGCAGCAGCGGGGGAAGCCATTTTATTTCTCTCATTGATAACCATTTCTACGCCGGACACGGTATGTCTATCGGCAGTGAAACCTCGAGCGGCGTAAGCGACGTTTTAGTCAGAGGACTAACGCTGGATGGCACCACTTCAGGCCTGCGAATCAAAAGCGATGCCAGCCGGGGAGGATTGGTGAAAAACGTCGCTTTCCAGGACGTTATCCTGCGCAACAACCGCTGGCCGATCAATTTCGATACCCGCTACGACCCTGAAGCCAAAGGAGATTTAATTCCAGAGTATCAAAACATTACCCTGACCCATGTAAGTGGCGGCACGGGCAATCTCGTCATGCGCGGTTATGACGCTGCCCATCCGATCGGCATCACCCTCAATGGCGTACGCTTTGATAAGAGCGCGCGCTGGGAGATTGAGAATACGCGGGTGAAGGTTGTGGGGAAGGGCGTCTTTCCGGAGGTTACAGGGGGTATGCAAATCCAATGAATCTATTAAGTTATCTTAGGGGTAATGACTGCTTCAAGGCTATTCAGGCAGGAGTCTCAGGTAACTATACGCCAATGTTGCAGCCTGTTGATGACATCTCGCCCAATTAATGAGCTAAACCAACCGCCTTGGCTTGAGCCTGATACTGTTTAAGATTCTGCTCAATTGTCTGCACTGCTGCGCCAGTTTCGATAGCCGTTGAGCTAGCTACGGAGCGGTAGATTTGCTGTTTCGTTACTTTGGGGCGGGTATTTTTATCGGACATTTTATATTCCTCACTGTGCTTGAAGGAATTGTAATCAGTGATAGGGCTCCTTTAGAAGGTGGTTTTATTTTAGTCAAAAATTGCATTTGCTGACTTTATGCCGACTAAATTTTCTCTGTTGCCATTTTGTCGCCCAGTTTCCCCAAAAACAAAAAAGCCACTCCTCGCGAAGTGGCTTAATGTGCTGATTTAACAGCTAAATTTGGTGGCCCCTACTGGACTTGAACCAGTGACCAAGCGATTATGAGTCGCGTGCTCTAACCAACTGAGCTAAGGGGCCGCGGTGCAGGATTATACGGTAGTTAACTACTCCAGGTCTACACTTCATCCGACTGTATGCTTGTTTTATGTGCAACTTTTAGCTTGTTGTTATTGCTGCGAGTTTTTAGGATAGCAAGATTAAAATAGGCTGAAGGAGCAAGCATGATCACCGACATTATCGACCATAATCTGCGCGTCGTTTTCTGTGGTATCAACCCGGGTCTGTCTACCGCCCATCACGGCTATCACTTTGCCAATTCAAATAACCGTTTCTGGAAAGTGATTCACCAGGCGGGATTTACAGAACGTTTGTTGAAACCGGAAGAGGAGCAGCATCTGCTGGATACCGGTTGCGGTATCACGATGCTGGTTGAAAGGCCGACCGTAGAGGCTACCGAGTTGGCGCGCAATGAACTGCGCGACGGCGGTGAGGCGTTAAAAGCCAAGATGATGGAGTACCAGCCGAGGGCGCTGGCAGTGCTCGGCAAGCAGGCATTCAGCAGCGCATTTGGCATCCGCAAGGTCGCGTGGGGGCGTCAGGAAATAACGTTGGGCGATACTGAAGTCTGGGTGTTACCCAACCCAAGCGGCCTCAATCGCGCGACGCTGGACGAACTCGTTCAAAGCTATCAACAGTTGTCCGATACCATAAAATAGCGCTCTGCGTCTCCTGCAAGCATTTGTAGGCAATAAAAAAGCCCCGTCGGATTATCCAGACGGGGCTTTTGCTTTCAACTAACGATTATTGATTAATCGTCGAGGAAGCTACGAAGTACTTCAGAGCGGCTCGGGTGACGCAGCTTACGCAACGCTTTGGCTTCGATCTGACGAATACGCTCACGGGTAACGTCGAACTGTTTGCCCACTTCTTCCAGCGTGTGGTCAGTGTTCATATCGATACCGAAACGCATACGCAGAACTTTCGCTTCACGCGCGGTCAGGCCTGCAAGCACGTCGTGCGTTGCAGAACGCAGGCTCTCGGAGGTTGCAGAATCCAGCGGCAGCTCGAGGGTGGTATCCTCAATGAAGTCACCCAGATGCGAATCTTCATCGTCGCCGATTGGCGTTTCCATGGAAATAGGCTCTTTGGCGATTTTCAGCACTTTGCGGATCTTGTCTTCCGGCATCAGCATACGTTCGGCCAGCTCTTCAGGCGTTGGCTCACGGCCCATCTCTTGCAGCATCTGACGGGAAATACGGTTGAGCTTGTTAATCGTCTCAATCATATGCACCGGGATACGGATGGTACGTGCCTGGTCGGCGATGGAGCGGGTGATAGCCTGACGAATCCACCAGGTCGCATAAGTCGAGAACTTATAACCACGGCGATATTCAAACTTATCAACGGCTTTCATCAGGCCGATGTTACCTTCCTGAATCAGGTCGAGGAACTGCAGACCGCGGTTGGTGTATTTCTTGGCGATAGAAATAACCAGACGCAAGTTCGCTTCAACCATCTCTTTCTTGGCGCGACGCGCTTTAGCTTCACCGATCGACATGCGACGGTTAATGTCTTTGACCTGCTCGATGGTCAGACCGGTTTCTTCTTCGATCTGACGCAGCTTTTGCAGCCCACGCTGAACGTCTTCGGTCACTTCTTTCAGTTTTTCAGACCATGGCTTAGCCATTGCCAGTGCAGCATCGAACCAGGTTTGGTTGGTTTCGTTGCCGGCAAACAGGTTGACGAAGTTTTTCTTCGGCATTTTGCACTGTTCAACGCACAGCTTCATGATCAAACGTTCCTGAGCACGGACGCGATCCATCATGGAACGCATGCTGTTTACCAGGAAGTCGAACTGTTTTGGCACCAAACGGAACTGTTTGAAGACTTCGGACAGCTTCAGGATCTCTTCAGCAGAGCTCTTGTGGCTGCGGCCGTTTTTCTTGATAACCTGGCGGGTCGCTTCATGTTGTTCACGCAGTTCGGTGAACTTCTGGCGCGCCAGTTCAGGGTCGATGCTGTTGTCGTCTTCAGCATCGTCGTCTTCGTCTTCATCGTCGTCCGAGTCGTCTAATTCTTCATTAGAAAGTTCAGAACCAACGTGCGTCGCGGTCGGTGCAACTTCTTCTTCTGCGTTAGGGTCAACGAAACCGGTGATCAGATCGGACAGGCGTGCTTCGCCCGCTTCAACACGGTCATATTGCTCTAACAAATAGGTGATAGCTTCAGGGTATTCAGCAACCGAACACTGAACCTGGTTGATACCGTCTTCGATGCGTTTAGCGATATCGATTTCGCCTTCACGGGTCAGAAGTTCTACGGTACCCATCTCGCGCATGTACATACGCACAGGGTCGGTGGTACGGCCGATTTCAGATTCTACGCTTGAGAGCACCTGCGCTGCTGCTTCTGCTGCATCTTCGTCGGTATCAGGTCTATTTTCGGCCAGCATCAAGTCATCGGCATCAGGCGCTTCTTCAAGTACCTGTATACCCATGTCGTTGATCATCTGGATGATGTCTTCGATCTGGTCGGAGTCGACGATATCTTCCGGCAGATGGTCATTGACCTCAGCAAAGGTCAAATAGCCTTGCTCCTTACCACGGGTGACAAGTAGCTTAAGCTGTGACTGCGGGTTTTGCTCCATAAGACGGTATCCACACTTCAGAGTATTGGGTTGGTGTCGGTCGGCGAAACCGCCAACTATAACATTTGGGGCGTATTTGATTTCGCCGCGGCCCACTATGGCGGCATTTTGCGGGGTAGCATCCCGCTATATATCGGCACTTAAGCCGTGAGTTCTTTAACGCTTTGTCCATGAAGCTACAGCGCTGTTGGCTACGTTCATTCACACCAGTCAATTACTTAGTGTACGTAACTGGCGATTAATTCAGCTTGCCGCCTTGCTGTAACTTCAATGGCTTTGCGTGACGCTGAGTATCTGAAGTTTTGGCTTCACTACTTTGCGTAAATTCTGTTATTAAGCGTTTTAACGCTTTCTGCGCGCTTCGGTAATGGCTCTGACTTCTTCCCGCTCTTCGGCACTCAAGCCTTCAGTTCGTGAGCGGGCAATCAATGTTTCTAGCCTTTGTACCAGTGCTGAATCGAACAAATGGTCCAACGCGTCCAGGAATGTTTTTTCTGCAATGTCCCTATCTGCTATATCGTCCCACATTGCCAGGATTTCAAGCTGTGGGCCGAATTTATTATCGCGGTACATCTCCAGCAACTGGCCTGTTTTCAGGCCTGGCTGTGCGTTGCAGATGTCGGCCAGTTCTTTCAGCAAATCAAGACCTGGAAGTTTTGATTGCTCTAAACCTTGCAACGAGGGTATAAGTGTAGCCAGTTGTGGATTTTGTACCAGTAACCCTATCAGTATACGCATGGTTGTGCGTTTTAGCTGGGGCGCCTGGTAGCTATTTGCACTCTCCGCCGGTTTCGGCATCAGTTTTTCCAGCTGGCTATCATCTAAAATCCCGAGTTTGTTCCCCAACTGCTGACGCAAGTACAGCCGCAGCGTCTCGCCTGGCACCTGACTTATCAGCGGCAGCGCGAGCATGCTCAGCTTGGTGCGCCCTTCAGGACTGCTCAGGTCGACCTGCGGCATTAACGTATCGAACAGGAAGGTCGAAATCGAATGCGCCTCTTCCATACGTTGTTCGAACGCCTGCTTGCCCTCTTTACGCACCAGCGTATCCGGGTCTTCGCCGTCGGGTAAAAACATAAAGCGCAGCTGACGGCCATCCTGCAAATAGGGCAGGGCCGTTTCCAGCGCACGCCATGCTGCTTCACGCCCCGCACGGTCGCCGTCGTAACAGCAAATCACCGTGTCGGTTGCGCGGAACAACAGTTGAATGTGTTCTGCCGTGGTGGAGGTGCCCAGCGACGCAACGGCATAATCGATGCCAAACTGCGCCAGCGCGACGACGTCCATATACCCCTCAACCACCAGAAGTCGGGCAGGAGTAGGGTGATTCAACTGTGCTTCATAAAGGCCATACAACTGGCGGCCTTTATGGAAAATCTCGGTTTCCGGTGAGTTGAGGTATTTGGGTAATGCGTCACCCAGTACTCGTCCACCAAACGCAATGACCCGGCCGCGCTTATCGCGGATAGGAAACATGACACGTTCGCGAAACCGGTCATAACTGCGTCCTTGTTCGTTGGTAATCAACATGCCAGCGTCGGTCAGAGAGCTTCTGTCGTCGGCCGTTTTACCAAAGCGCTTTAGCGCGTTGTCCCAACCCGCAGGGGCGAAACCGATGGCAAAATGATTGATAACCTCATCGCTTAAACCGCGTTGAGCCAGATAGTCGCGGGCAGGTGCCCCGGCAGGCTGCTTAAGTGACTGCTGATAGAAGGCGCTGAGCGGCTCCATCAACTGGTAAAGACTTTGACGCTGATGACGTTCCATCGGAGTCGGGCCGGTGCCAACTTCATACGGCACTTCCAGACCTTGCATGGTCGCCAGTTCCTCGATGCACTCAACAAACTCGAGTCTGTCGTAGTTCATCAGGAAGTCGACGGCGTTGCCGTGTGCTCCACAGCCGAAACAATGATAAAACTGCTTATCGCCGTTTACGGTGAATGAGGGTGTTTTCTCATGGTGAAATGGGCAGCACGCGTGATAATTCTTGCCTTGTTTCTTGAGCTTTACCCGAGCATCGATGAGATCGACAATATCGGTACGAGCCAGCAAGTCATTGATAAAAACGCGCGGAATTCTCCCAGCCATAAGCCCCTTACTCACTTACCCTTTAATCAGTCGCGCTGCTGCGCTTGCCGCATCACGAAATTTATTGGGTGTAGCCTATAAACGAGAACAAGCCGCGCATTCCTTTCGGAAAGCACGGCCTTCGTATGCAACTACTCGGTCTGCGCGTTTTAAAAAACAGTATCACGCGGGTGGGGTTGCCCCCGAAGAATTAATACAGACGAGTGCGACGTGCGTTTTCGCGAGCCAGTTTCTTGGCGTGGCGTTTTACTGCAGATGCTTTAGCGCGTTTACGTTCGGTAGTCGGTTTTTCATAGAATTCACGACGACGAACTTCAGCCAAAACACCTGCTTTTTCGCAGGAACGCTTGAAGCGACGCAGAGCTACGTCGAACGGCTCGTTTTCACGTACTTTAATTACAGGCATGTGCCTCTCACCTCGATAAAATCGGTTTGTTCGCTAGCGTTGTGCCAGCTCATTTCAAAATGGTGCGGAATTTTACTCCAACTTGCCTAGCCTTGTAAAGCCCAATGGCAAATTGAAACAGGCGCATTACAATCCATTTATCGATGGACTGTGCGCTCGCTTTTGCGTCGGCCGCCGATTATATACCAATCAATTTGAATTGCTCGACATTAATCATTGATTTGTGCAAAAAGCTGGCGATTGTGCGCATAAAACGCGCGTTCTGACGTCGACGATGTAATACCGTCGGCGGGTTATGTGCTAGACTACGCGCCGCGAGATAGCGCGAAAACATGATGGAAAGAGTGATGCGAGTACTGGGTATTGAAACGTCCTGCGATGAAACCGGCATTGCAATTTACGACACCGAAAACGGGTTATTGGCTAATCAACTGTATAGTCAGGTAAAACTGCACGCTGACTACGGTGGTGTGGTGCCAGAATTGGCCTCACGCGACCACGTGCGCAAGACGTTGCCCCTGATTAAGGAAGCGCTGAAAGAGGCTAACCTTAGCGCTGCCGATATCGACGGTGTGGCCTATACGGCCGGTCCGGGACTGGTTGGCGCGCTGCTGGTCGGTGCCACTATCGGGCGCTCTCTGGCGTTTGCCTGGAACGTTCCCGCTATCCCCGTTCACCATATGGAAGGGCATCTTTTAGCCCCTATGCTCGAAGATAACCCGCCTGAATTTCCCTTTGTGGCGCTGCTGGTTTCTGGTGGTCACACCCAGCTCATTAGCGTTACCGGCATTGGCGAATACACTCTGCTCGGTGAGTCAATTGACGACGCAGCGGGTGAGGCCTTTGATAAAACAGCAAAACTGCTGGGTCTGGATTACCCCGGTGGTCCATTGCTGTCGAAAATGGCCCAGCAGGGCGTGGCCGGACGCTTCACGTTCCCGCGTCCGATGACCGATCGCCCAGGGCTCGATTTCAGCTTCTCGGGGCTGAAAACCTTTGCTGCCAACACGATTCGCGGTAATGAAAACGATGCCCAGACTCACGCCGATATCGCCCGCGCCTTCGAAGATGCGGTGGTCGATACCCTGGCTATCAAGTGTAAAAGAGCGTTAGAGCAGACCGGCTTCAAGCGTCTGGTGATGGCGGGTGGCGTAAGTGCAAACNAGCGTCTGGTGATGGCGGGGGGCGTAAGTGCAAACCGCACGCTGCGCAGCAAACTGGCTGAGGTCATGGAAAAACGCGGTGGAGAAGTGTTTTATGCGCGCCCTGAATTCTGTACCGATAACGGCGCGATGATTGCCTATGCGGGCATGGTGCGTTTGAAAACCAGCGCGAATACAGATTTGAGTATTTCTGTA
>JXPB01000090.1:61307-71512 GCA_001015115.1 Eutreta diana | reverse complement strand
CAGCCCCCAGATGGCCACGTCCAGTCCGCGCAAGACGTCCATAATGCGACGCACAACCAGTGAAATTGGGCGCAGGAAAGGCGTGGACATCACATTGCGCGCCGCCAAAAATGACAGCGGTAGGGCTAGAATAGTGGCGGTTACGGTTCCGGCAAACACAATCGCCAAGGTAATCGCTATCTGCGTAAAGTAATACATCAGCGGCCACTGTGAGAAATTCTGCCAGACGAACATGCGCAAAAAGTATTTCCCTATCTCACCGCAGCCGTGCGTGAACTGGCCCACGGAGATACCGTAGAAATGGAAGAACACCAGGTAATAAAGCACGATAGCCGCAACTGAAATGGCCAACACGCGTAAGGTCCGGCGCTGCGCCGCAAAAAGATGGCGATGTTGCTGACGAATGCTCGCAACTTCAGTGGCGCTCAAAGAATCGGTAAGCATCAGAATGTGCCCTCTACAACGCGTTTACGGAGTTTGCCCGAGGCATAGTCCATCACGGAAACCACAAAAATAATCAGCAACAGCGTCATGCTGACCTGGTCATAGCGGTCTAGTTTGATTGATGTCATCAGCTCCTGCCCTATCCCGCCCGCGCCTACCAGACCAAGAATGGTCGACTGGCGGAAGTTAATTTCAAGGCGCATAAAGCTGTACGAGAGAAAAATGGGCTGTACCTGCGGCCACAGAGCAAAACGCATCCTTTGCAGGCGTCCTGCGCCACACGCCTTTAAGCCGCGCACCGGCTTGTCCGAGGCAGTCTCTATTGATTCATAAAACAGTTTGGTCAGGCTACCGACGGTATGCAGCGTCAGGGCGATAAAACCGGGGATAGCGCCGATGCCAAACGCCATTACACACATCACCGCCCACGCCAATTCGGGCATGGTACGCAGGAATGCCACGAAGGTACGCACGCTAAATTTTAGCCATTTCGGCGAATCGGTATTATTGGCCGCAATAAAGGCCAGCACGACAGCGAGCACGGTTGACAAAATGGTCGACGAAAAGGCCAGCTGAATAGTTTCCCAAATCAATGGAAGCTGAATGTTTAAACGATAACCCCAATAGGCCAGAGAACCTTTGGTATGTCCGTCGGCAAACAGATCGTGCCAATGTAAAGTGGGCACCGTTTGACCAATATAGTCAAAAAAGTGTGGCGCATTGACGAATATCGTTTTTAAATTAAGCTCGGAAATACTCCCCGCCCATAAATAAAGGACTAACATCAAGCCAGACCAAATTAACGCCTCTCTTTTTTGCTTGCTGCGTATTTGCTGGTAATAATGATGAAATTCAGTATTCAAAATAAGGCTTCCACAGTTGATGGCGGAGATAATAATCTGCACTGCCTGATAAAAATAACGCGCCAATAATATGGCGCGTGGTTGTCGAGAGTCTGAGGTTTAACGACCGCCTTCAGTCAATGCCTTTTTCATATCGATGATTTGCTGATAATCGGCCAGCGTTGCCGGACCAATATGCTGCTTACCGCCGACGGCTTTAATAAAGCAGGCGTGATCATCTTTATCCAGCTTATTAATTGCCGCCACAACTTTTGCCTTGAAATCAGCAGGCAGCGAATTGCTCACCAGGATTGGGCCATTAGGGATCAACGGCGACTCCCAGATGATACGGATCTGTTTCATCAGGTCCGGGTGGTCCATACGCATCATGCGACCAAATGCGCCTGAGGTATAGCCGGTTGACGGGTCGCCAATCATCGATGACCAAGCAACAGCACCAGCAAACTGGCCGTTCAGCACGCCAAGAATATCCTGTTCATGACCGCCAGAGAAGGTCGTACTCGAGAAGAAATGGTTGTAGCTGTTGTCGGTAGTCCCGCCAAACATCTTCTTGAAGGCTGCGTTAGGAATAAGATAGCCCGAGGTGGAATCAGGGTCCGCAAAACCAAATGCGGTGCCTTTCAGGTCTTCCAGCTTTTTATATTTACTGTCGGCTTTAACCAGAACAACCGAGTGATAACCGCGTGACTGATCGGTGTCATCAACCAGAATACCTTCGATGCTGACGGCTTTCGGATTATTAAGATAGACCGACGCGAAGGAAGAAGGCGACATGCTTAATACCATATCAACTTTCCCGCCCAACAGCCCCTGAATAACGCCAGAATAGTCAGAAGAGTTACGTAATTTTGTATCTACATTCAGTTCTTTATCAAAGAACTGTTTTACACACATGTTATCGCCAATTTGCTGTGTGGCGTTCTGACCGCCGAGAATGCCCAGATTTAACTCTTTTGGTGCATCTGCGGCCATGCTATTCATTGCTGCCATGGTCCCTGCAACGAATACCGCCAGACGTAATAGCTTCTTCATGTAATAATAACCCTTGTGTAGATTGATTAAATTAGAATGAAATAGATAAATGTGAAAGCAAATACGTTATGCCATCCGTGGCATGACAAATAGAATGACGGCCAACTATTAATTGTTAACAGTTAATCATTAACCGTTTACCGCTTCACTCTCTTCGCCATACAGTTGGTGCAAAATCGAATCGGTTAAATAGTCTGGATGTCCATCGTAAATAATCTCACCGTGGGCAATACCAATAACTCGGGTACAGAAATCTTTAACCAGTTCAACCGAGTGCAGGTTAACCATGACGGCGATGTTATCTTCGCTGACTTTTTTCAGCGCATTCATAATACGTAAGGTGTTTTTAGGATCTAGCGAGGCGACAGGTTCATCAGCCAGCAGAATTTTAGGGTTCTGCATCAAGGCACGACAAATTGCTACCCGTTGCATCTGACCACCGGACAGGTTTTCGGCGCGCTGTAGCGCATGGGGCAATAGGTGTAGCCAGTCGAGCAGAGAGATCGCTCGCGCACGATCTTCATCATCAAACTGGTTGAAGAAAGACCTGAAGGTTGAGGTCTGGCTCAGGCGTCCCAATAGCACATTGGTCAAGACGTCTAGACGAGGTACCAGACAGAAATCCTGAAAAATCATGCCACAGCCCGCTCGCCAGCGGCGTAATGCCTTGCCGGTCAGGCCCGCCAGCTCCTGTTTTTCACCACCGTCATAGTGGCAAACCACGCTGCCTTCACTCAGTGGAATAGTGCCATTGAGCACGTGCAGCAGCGTGGATTTTCCCGCGCCTGAGCGGCCAATCACGGCAACAAATTCACCGGCGTGGAGTTCAAAATTAATATCATTAAGCACACGACTGCCTGATTTATAAGATTTAACCAGGCCTTTAACGTCTAACACTTTATTCTGATGCTGTGGCTCGGCCTGAGGATATTCAGCCTGTGCCAGCTTAAGTTGAGCTTGCGCCATCATGCTGTCTCCGGTTACGTGCAGATTCTGACGTCCATTAAGCGCGACAACTATGACAGATTGATGATGTTTTAATGGACGAAAGATGACCTTCTTCCATTGATAAAACGTATCTTAAATACCTTAAATAGCAATTAAGCCTATGATTAGAGGCAAGCTAACGGCAAAAATGTGCCGAAACAACGACAGGGAGGCAGAATGACTCTTCAGCATCCGTCCACACCAGAGAGCAACGCCGCATTGATTGAGCGGCTCAAAAATATCGTCGGAGGTCGTCACGTATTGACCTCCGAAAGCCAGACCGAACGATACCGCAAAGGCTTTCGTTCCGGAGGCGGCAAGGCGCTGGCGGTTGTTTTTCCGCAGACCTTGCTCCAGCAGTGGCAGCTGCTACAAGCCTGCGTCGAGGCCGACAAAATCGTTATCATGCAGGCCGCGAATACCGGTTTGACCGAGGGCTCAACGCCGAGCGGCGAAGATTACGATCGCGATATCATTATCTTCAGCACCTTGAAACTCAACGGCATTCAGCTGCTTGATAACGGTAAGCAGGTGATCGGTTTTCCCGGCAGCACGCTGTATGAGCTTGAGAAACGCCTTAAACCGCTGGGACGTGAGCCCCATTCGGTGATTGGCTCTTCCTGTATTGGCGCGTCGGTCATTGGCGGCGTGTGCAACAACTCGGGCGGATCGCTGGTGAAACGCGGCCCGGCCTATACGGAGCTGGCGCTGTATGCCCAGAGAGATGAGCAGGGAAAGCTAATCCTTATCAACCATTTGGGCATTGACCTCGGCGCGACGCCGGAAGAGATCCTCACCCGTCTTGAGCAGGGGAACTATCCCCCCGCCGATATTCATTACGGTGATCTACTGGCCTCCGATCACGACTATGCCGAGCGAGTGCGCGACGTCGATGCCGACACGCCTTCACGCTTCAACGCCGACAGCCGCCGCCTTTATGAAGCTTCAGGCTGCGCCGGTAAGTTAGCCATTTTTGCCGTGAGGCTCGACACCTTCGAGGCCGAAACTCAACAACAGGTGTTTTATATCGGCACGGACAGCACCGCCGTGCTTACCGATTTACGCCGCAGCATACTCGGTGAGTTCAACAATCTGCCGGTCGCCGGTGAGTATATGCATCGCGATATTTTTGATATTACCGAGGTCTACGGCAAAGATACCTTTTTGATGATCGACAAACTCGGCACCGACAAAATGCCTGAGATATTTACCGCCAAAGGTAAGTTCGACGCCAAAATCAGTAAGGTGCCCTTTCTGCCCAAACATTTCAGTGACCGCGTTATGCAGTGCCTGAGCCGCGCCCTGCCCAACCATCTTCCGCCACGGATGAAGAAATACCGCGATCGGTACGAACATCATCTGCTGTTGAAAATGTCCGGGGATGGCGTGGCGGAAGCGCAAAACTTCCTGACCCATTTCTTTGCCGACAGAGACGGCGACTTTTTTGTCTGCTCGGCGGATGAAGGTAAAAAGGCTTTTCTGCATCGTTTTGCGGCCGCCGGTGCTGCGGTGCGGTATCACGCCGTGCATGAAAAAGAAGTGGAAGATATTTTGGCGCTGGATATCGCCTTGCGACGCAACGATCGCGACTGGTTTGAAGTGCTCCCGCCCGACATTGACCAGCAGTTAGTGGCAAAACTGTATTACGGCCACTTTATGTGCCACGTTTTCCATCAGGATTACATCGTCAAAAAAGGCGTCGATAGCAAAGCGCTTAAACATCGGATGCTGGAGATTCTGGATGCCAAAGGTGCCGAGTACCCGGCAGAGCACAACGTTGGCCATCTGTATTTCGCCAAACCGCACCTGCAGGAGTTCTATCGTCAGGCCGACCCGACCAACAGCTTTAACCCCGGCATTGGCAAAACCAGCAAACTGAAAAACTGGCAGGCATAAAAAAATAAATCCCCGCTAGATAGCTATCCGGCGGGGATTTAGGGTACTGCGTATAAGGCATCTATTACTGCTGTTACTGCATTTGAAACTGGAATAACCTGGCCTCAATCAAAATATTTTAGAACCATATCCCCACATGATCACCGTCAGTGCCAGTAAAAGTTCTAGCACCAGAACGCCCATCGCCAGCGTGGAGCTGGAAAACAGGAAACCTTCCCGATGGTCGATTTCGAGAAAATTAGGGATCCCCAGATACAGCAGATAACCGCTGTAGCACAGGCCTATCAGGCCGACGAACAGACACAGCCACACCAGTGGATACAGCGCGACTATCCCACTTAGGAACATCGGCGTTGCCACATAGCCAGCAAACACGATACAGCTGTTTAGACTGGGTCGACTTTCGTACCGGCGCGCCATCCAATAGATGATCCGGCCCATCAGCGCGACGGCACAAAGGATTAATACGTAGAAAGCGGCTGCGATAGAAGCTGCCGTAAGCAGGGTGATTTGCATGTTCTGCCCATCACCAAAATTCCAACCTATCTGTGTAGTACCGATAAAGGAACACACGACAGGAATGGCCGCCATTAGCAGGACATGATGAGAATAGACGTGAGAAACAGTTTCATGTTCACGTTGAATGCGTTGCAATTCAGGACCTGGATGTGACAGCAGTCCCCAGACATGATTTACCATGATACACCCCCTTGCTCGCTGGCAGTCGCCCACAGCGGCCAAAAGTCATTCCTTTCGCTCTGTAAATTCTCAAATGCGACAGAGATAAAAAGGTGGCGACCTTATAACCAAGTATAGCTCGGGTTAGCGAGGGTGCGAGTCGTGGAAAAGGTTTTGTTAACGCACATAAAAAAGGCTCCCAGTCGGGAGCCTTTCATGACTCTTGAAACAATTACTTGGTGGCAGGGTTATGCAGTGCTGCATCACCTGACAGCAGTTTACGCGCTGCCGCTGCCTGGTCCGCCGTAACCTCTGGTGCGCTGTTACCCCAGCTGTTGCGGACGTAGGTGCTCACGTCTGCCATCTGCTGGTCGGTCAGTTTCCAGCCAAACTCAGGCATTGCTGCGCTGGTCGGATTGCTGTCCGTTGCCGCGCCCTGCGCGCCTACCATCAGCACGTGCAGTACGTTGGTCGGTTCAGAAGCCTGCAACGCATTGTTGCCTTTCAGAGCAGGCACCATGCTGCGAACGCCTTCACCGTTGGACTGGTGACACGCCGCACAGTTGCTCAGGTAAATGTCTTTACCCCGTGCCATGACGTCCTGCGAGTTCACCAGCGTCTGGGTCTCGTCTTTGCTACCCGGCAAGCTCTTCAGGTAAACGGCCATCGCCGTCAGGTCCTGCTTGTTCATGTGTTGCAGAGAGTTGTGCACCGCTTCAGCCATTGGGCCCGCAGCCACAGTTTTGTCGTTGGCACCCGTTTTCAGGTAATCCACCAGCTCCTCATTGCTCCATGCGCCAACGCCCTGACGTTTGTTGCCGGTAATCTCAGGCGCCAGCCAGCCTTCAAGCTGAGCCCCCTGCAGATGAACGCCGAAGTCATCGGCACCCAGTAAGTTTTTAGGCGTGTGACATGAAGTACAGTGACCCAGACCTTCAACCAGATAAGCACCACGGTTCCACTCGTCAGACTGTTTAGGATCGGCCTTGAACGGAGCGGTATCCAGGAACAGCAGATTCCAGCCAAACATCATCAGACGGATGTTGTAAGGGAACGGCAGGTTGGTTTTAGGACCGTCGTAATGCACCGCCGGCACGCTATCCAGATACGCTTTCAGGTCTTTCAGGTCCTGATCGCTGACTTTGGCATAGACGTTGTAAGGCATTGCAGGATACAGGTTCTCACCGTGAATACCTTTACCGTTACGCACCGCATCCATGAACTGCTGATCGGTCCAGCCACCGATACCGGTGTCTTTGTCAGGCGTAATGTTAGTGGCATAAATAGTACCAAACGGCGTCGCCAGTCCAAGACCACCGGCGAACGGTTTACCGCCCGGCGCAGTGTGACAAGCCACACAGTCACCGGCCTGCGCCAGATATTGACCGCGTTCGATAGCCGTTTTACCGGTCATTCCGGTTGAGGCAGGAGCCTGGAAGGTGTAGGTCTGGTGCGAGTTATGCCAGGTTTTGTAACCGACAAAACCCAGGCCAACGACAGCAACTACGCCAACAACGCTAGCGATTGTCTTCTTAACGCCCATGCTTACACCCTCACCAATGGACCAGGAGATTTCAGATACTGAGTCTTGATTGCCTCAGCCGCCCAAAGGGTCAGCGCCCCCACGGTACCCGTCGGGTTGTAGCCGCCGTTGTTGGCAAATGCCGATGCGCCACAAACGAAGACGTTATGCACGTCCCAGCTTTGCAGGTAGCGGTTAACGGCACTGGTCTTAGGATCATCACCCATACATGCGCCACCGGTGGTGTGCGATGACAGGTTGTCCATCGGAGAGAACGGTGCTGCGGTAGGTTCCTGACGAACAACGGTTTTTGCGCCCATTGCGTGACCAATTTCAACAGAACGGTCAGCCATGAATTTACCTGAACGTTTGTCGTTTTCGATCCAGTCGAAGGTGACGCGCAGCAGCGGTTGGCCGTGACGGTCCTTGTATTCTGGATCCAGGTCCAGGAACACATCGCGGTGAGGATAGCTGTTGCCCATCACGTAGACCGAGTTGTAGTTCTGGTAGCTGTCTTTGGCTGCCTGCTTCCACTTCGCGCCCCACTTCGGCGTGCCTGGAGGTACGGCGCCTGACAGGGTGATCGGACGACCGTTGGTTGAGTGAACCAGCGCAACGCCACCGCCGATGAAGTCATGGTTAGTGTGGTCGAAGTTGTCGCTATTGTAGTCATCAACCGCCTGAGCCAGCGCGCCTGCACCGATAAACGGGTTCAGGTTTTCGTTCTCAAAGAACACGCCCGCGCCAGAAATAGTCTGGTAGGCATAGTTACGGCCAACAACACCTTCACCGGTTTTGTGGTCGTAAGGCTGGCCAATGCCGGACAGCAGCATCAGACGCACGTTATCGAACTGATACGCGGAGATGACGACGATATCGGCAGGCTGTTCCCACTCGACGCCGTCGCTACCAATGAAGGTAACGCCGGTTGCGGTTTTGCCGTCTGGCGCTTTATTAACGCGCAGAACTTCCGACTCGGTGATAACCGAGAAGTTAGGACGCTGCATCACGGCGGGCAGGATACAGGCATTCGGGCTGCTCTTGGACCAGTTACCGCAACCGAAGAATTCACAGTAGCCGCAGTAGGTACAAGGGGCCATGTTGATGCCCAGGGTGTTGGTGTACGCGCCTGAGGTGTTACCGGCTGGAACGGCGAACGGGTGCAGGCCCATTTCGCGCGTTGCCTTGTCGAAGATCATCGACAGTTGGGTACGCTTCAGCGGTGGCAGCGGATAGTCACGGCTGCGCGGACCTTCGAAGACGTTACCGCCGTCAATTTTTTCGCCTTTGATGTTACCGGCCTTGCCTGAGGTACCGGCAAAACGTTCAAATTTGTCGTAGAACGGTTCCAGATCGTTATAGGTTACGCCCCAGTCCTGAACCTGCATGCCTTCCAGGAATTTATCTTTACCATAGCGTTCAACGGTGTTGGTATAGGTCTGGAAGTCGTTTGGCAGGAAGCGCCAGGTCATGGCGTTCCAGTGCGTACCCGCACCGCCGACGTTCATACCAAACTGATAGGTATTGAACTCACGCAGCGGCAGTGCCTGCTGAATCGGGTTATTACGGAAGGTCATGGTTTCAACGGCGGTCGGCTGCAAAATAGCGCGGCGGCTGATGAAACGCAGCTCATCGGTGTCGATAGTGGTTGGGAAATCAGTACTGGTATCGCGCCATGAACCACGTTCAATCGCGACAACGTTCAACCCTGCCTGCGTCAATTCGTTGGCCATCAACGAACCCGCCCAACCCAGGCCGACGATTACCGCATCGACCTTCTCTCTTTTTTTGCTCATAAAATTGTCTCCAGGTGAATCTTTGCCCGTTCGGTGACCGGCTTATTATGATTTTTCGTAATTGCTAACCATGCTAACGGGGATGATGTGCAGGTCTTCACCGCGGCGGTCGATGACGTCTCGGAAGTCATACTGTGCACCCGGGAAACCGAGCATTTTCCAGCTCGCCATATCTTTGTTACCGCCATAAATCGGATCGGCAAAGAAGCCTTCACGCATGTTTTGAATCAACTGTGCGAAGAAGAATTTGCCGTTCACACCCGCCAGGGGAATATCGCCGGTTTCGATTTTGCTCAGCAGATCGTCCTGCTGTTCGTGGGTCAGTTCACTGAAGGTTTTGCCACTGTAGTGTGCTTTAGACGCTTCATTGATTGAGGCCAGACCCGTGCGGTAACGCTCGGCTGGGGTATCTTTATACTGCGGACCAGCCTGAGGGATACCGTCCTGAATTACCGGACCTAGGCGATAAACGCTCACTGCCTGGCCGTAGTCTCCCGCCAGCTGACGGTCAAGAAACACCGCACAACCGGCTTCTTTACCACCAATACTCAACTCATCGGCAGGAATAATGCGGTCAGCGATGGCTTCAACCGTCGCGACCTCAAGCGGGTTAAAGTACAGCCAGTCCCCTGCAACCACAGGCTTTGGAGGCCTGACGGCATGAACAACCCACGGCATTCCGCCCGAGATGATTTTGGCTTTGACCTTCAGAGCAGTACTGATTAACAGCACACCGAGAGAGGTCAGAAAATGTCTGCGTTTCACGATAGTTCTCCTGTTTACGCACATTACATGACGAGTGAGACTGGAGCCGAAAAAGGGCCCCGAAAAAATGTGAAGAAGATTATACGGAGATGTTAGATGAAAGTAATGCATTTCGTACCATTCGGTACATTTTAAAACACTTTAAAATCAAGTGTTTATATAAAGAGAATTATACGATCATAGTAAATAACATTTATTTACAGGCTTATTGGTTAAATATTG